>JABXWE010003646.1:0-25954 GCA_014611495.1 Limonius californicus
AATTTACAAATTGTTCAAAATTTCTGCCTCCAACTTCGTGGCATTTCATTGCCCTTGTAATAATGGACAATTGGACACGTCGCAGCATGTCTTCGTTTATGGTTGTCACCGCCTCACCTATACGCTGTACCAAATCTTCGTAATTTTCAACAGGCGTCAAATATACCAAGTTTATCAAATGACCCCACAAAAAGAAATCAAGTGGCGTCAAATCGGGACTTCGTGGAGGCCAGGCTACCCTACTTCCGCGACCTATCCATTTTCGTGGATAATTTTCGTGAAACCATTGCCTAACTCTAGCAGCGTAGTGACTTGGAGCTCCGTCTTATTGCATCCACATATCCCGACGAACTTGCAGAGGAACATCTTCTAATAAAGGTGGAAGGTCGTTATTTAAGAAATTTAAGTAGTTCTCAGCAGTTAATCGGTTAGGTAGTACAAAAGACCCAAGGAGTTTACTATGTACGATTCCTGCCCAAAAATTCACTGAAAACCGAACTTGATAATTTCCGTGGTGCAGAGCATGAGGATTTTCATGTACCCAGATATGTTGGTTGTGAGAGTTAAAGATGCCATTTCTCGTAAATGTCGCTTCGTCTGTCCACAGAATGTTGTTTACAAATCTTGCATTTCCTCTATGTTTTTCTAATAACCAATTGCAAAAGCTAACACGTTTCTCGTAATCTTCCTCTAATAAATGCTGCACTCTTACTTTATGGAACGGATAAAGTAGATCTTCCTTCAAGATGTTATAAACGGTGGTCTTGGAGGCACCAACAACTCTAGAAAGAGCACGCACGCTAGTACCCGGATCATCTGTTACAAGTTCCAGTACCTCCTCTTCTAAATTTCCGTTTCTAACATATCTTGGTCGGCCTCTATCAGCATTGGGAGCGGGACGGATATTTCCTGTTTCTCTAAGCCTTTGATTTGTAGCCCGAATTACCACATGGCTGGGATGTCTCCTATTCGGAAAACGCTCGGCGTAAATCC
Source organism: Limonius californicus (assembly GCA_014611495.1). Lineage (NCBI taxonomy): Eukaryota > Metazoa > Arthropoda > Insecta > Coleoptera > Elateridae > Limonius > Limonius californicus. The sequence continues at coordinate 994 of JABXWE010003646.1, forward strand.
TAGCAGCTTGATTGCAGTTTCCGTGGCACTCCCCAAGAACCCAAATCATGTCAACGTACTCGTTTGTGTCGTACCCCATAGGAAATAAATGCAAATAACCCAATAACAAAACAGGAACCAAAGCAACAAAATGAATGAAAGCAACAAAGTGAATGAATACAGAAAAACGCAAATAAACTCACAACGAACCAGGAACTGAAGGAAAATGACAATGCAAACGTCCCGATAAGTAAATCAAAGATTTTGACAAATGTCGAAAAACAAATTTTCTACTTTTCATCACAATACCATGGCCTTGCACTGTTGTCAAATGTAGTATTTACGCAATTTATCATTTTTAACAGTACTTCCAGAAGAGCAACTAGAGCGTCAACTCAATATTAATCTTTACATAATCAAGTGGCAGTCGTCCACTTTCGGCAGATACGATGCAACATTAAAGTTCTCGTTATTGTTTTCCCATGAAATTCTGTTTTAAAGATATGAACTTTTAACACTCTCGTACAACAGAAACTAAGCTCCAAAACCTCTTTTTTTTGAAGATTTGTATTAAGCATTCATAAAGGAAAAAATTCTACCTGAAGCTTTTTAAGGCATTTAAAGGACACCTCTGATATAATATTGTGTATTATATATATATATATATATATATATACAGGGTGATCATTTGAAAACTTCCCACCTTGAAGAACTCTTTAATTAATAAAATTATCAAAAATCACTAAAACAAGTCAATGTTATTTTGGAGGGGGACATTTAATAACCTATTCCAATCAGTTGGGAAACTTTCACCCTCCCCTCCAGCCACCCCCACCCCAAAATTTTAAATGGCACTACCCCATGTGTGATACATCATTTTAAAGGGTATAAAATTCTCAATCTTTTAAAGCAAAGAAAATTAAAATCGGCCGAGCCGTTCATGAATTAGAGACAAAAATGTATTAAACCGAAAAATTAACTGACAAACGTTGACGATATCGATAACAATCACCTATTTATGAACACAACAGTTGCAAATAATTAACTACAACAATAGCAAATACAAAATAAACTTTCATTAATTAACAAGAGTTTACAAAATACCTAAAACTAAAACTCAAAAACGTAAACAATTAAATTGTGTCACTAAAATGACATACACTTTAGAAGAGAGAATTGAAATAATTTTCATTTATGGAGCTGAAAGTCAGTGTGCTCGACGAACAGCCAATGAATTTAATGCAAGACATCTAAATAAACATGTATCCCATCGATACGTTTTAGATTTGGTAGAAAAATTTAAAGAAACTGGATCAGTAGCAAATAAAAAAAGGACACAACCTCGAATTGTGAATGAGGACTCTCAAATAGAAATATTAGGACAATTTGCTGCAAATCATACGAGCTCAATTCGGCAAGTGCGCAATATAACTGGTTTTTCGTATGGGTCTGTTCATAAGATTTTAAAACTTCATAAATGGCATCCATACAAACTTCAAAATCACCAAGCTCTAAATGAAGATGATTTCGACAGACGAGTTCAATTTTGTGAACAAATGACTGTGATGATAAATACCACTCCAAATCTAATTCAAAATATTTGCTTCAGTGACGAATGTACTTTTTCTTTGAATGGCTATGTTAATCGTCATAATTGTTGTTATTGGAATGATGAAAACCCGAATCTATTTAGAGAAACGCATACTCAGTGGCCACAAAAAATTAATGTGTGGGCTGGTATACTGGGGGACTCGGTCATTGGTCCGTTATTTATTAATGAAAATTTAAATGGTACTATTTATCTCAATATGTTGGAAGATGTCATAGATCCCTTGATTACGGAAGCAATAGAAAATCAAGTAGACGACGAAGGAAACTTAATTTTGGATGAAAATCAAGTTTATTTTCAGCAAGATGGTGCCCCACCACATTTTGTGGTACCAGTTCGAAACTGGTTGAATAACAAGTTTCCAGAGAGGTGGATTGGAAGAAGAGGAGCAGTAGAGTGGCCAGCAAGGTCTCCTGACCTAACACCTCTCGACTTTTTCCTTTGGGGCCACCTTAAATCCGTCGTCTATCAAACTCCCCCAGCCAACATCGACGAACTGAAACAACGAATAACATCCGAATGCCGATTAATTCCGCGGCGAGTTTTCGAAAATGTTAGAAGAGAGTTTGAACATCGGCTTTAGCATTGCCTAGCAACCAATGGAGCGCAATTCGAGCATCTTTTACGATAAATTTAATTGTTTACGTTTTTGAGTTTTAGTTTTAGGTATTTTGTAAACTCTTGTTAATTAATGAAAGTTTATTTTGCATTTGCTATTGTTGTAGTTAATTATTTGCAACGGTTGTGTTCATAAATAGGTGATTGTTATCGATATCGTCAACGTTTGTCAGTTAATTTTCCGGTTTAATACATTTTTGTTTCTAATTCATGAACGGCTCGGCCGATTTTAATTTTCTTTGCTTTAAAAGATTGAGAATTTTATACCCTTTAAAATGATGGGGTAGTGCCGTTTAAAATTTTGGGGTGGGGGTGGCTGGAGGGGAGGGTGAAAGTTTCCCAACTGATTGGAATAGGTTATTAAATGTCCCCCTCCAAAATAACATTGACCTGCTTTAGTGATTTTTGATAATTTTATTAATTAAAGAGTTCTTCAAGGTGGGAAGTTTTCAAATGATCACCCTGTATATATATATATATGTATATATATATTGCAGTGTTACACCCTTAAAAATATCTAAATTCTTATTATTTATCAAGCTTGGAAGCCATATGTAGCTTTTCCTTATGATAATGAGTCACACACACTCACACACAGATTTGAAGCGAGGCTATTCGTTTTCTCTCCGATGAACCCTCGGATTGCAATAAGGTGGAATTGCAGGTTTTTTCTTGTACCCTCCGGGATTTTTGCCTTGGTTTTTTTCTTTTTGATGTTATGTTGCAGCCTTGCAACGAATTTTTCTTGAATTTGAGCTGTAATTTCAAAGAACTTTAGGATTTGTTGTAACGATGTGACATATCGATATAAGTTTGTAACTTTTAACACATGTAGGTGTTTGTTTATACTTGTTTTATGTTGTATACTTGTGTATTGGCATAAGAGGCAACCTTACGACGTTTTTCCACTAGCAATAAAGATGTATTTGTTTATGTACATATTTATAAAATGCTTGAAATGTCATCGACGATTTATGAATTTGCCTGAAATATGGATATTTGATGTTTAGAACTAATTGTTTGACTATGTGTTATGTTACTATGGTTGATTTAGTTGCCTTTCTTCATGTTTTCATTAGCAACAATCCTGTATTTATTTAAATATTTGTGCCTTCAGCTAAATTTTACATTTTTGATGATGCTTTTGCAAAATTTTGAGTTTTATTGTATTCCTTAGGGAAATTTTGTGTGTTAAATAGCTGTGTAATAAGACAGGGCTTCTTTTGGTCTATAATTTGTGTGAAACAAAGCTATATTTATTTATTTATTTGTATTTGTTTGGTTTGTGACCTTGAAAATCTCTTATTTATCTAAATTCTTTGTATTTATGTGTGTGAACTAGGTTAAAATGATTTTTGTATGATATTAGGGTGTGTGTAGTTTAATTTTTGTGTGTTTGTGTGATTGTTTATCGTTTATTTGTGTTTTTATTGTTAGTTTATAGGTTTTGTTTATATCAGTTTGGTTAGGTTAGATTTCTTGTGCATCGTGTTGGGTATCAAAAAATTTCTCTTGTTATGTAGATTTCAAATCTTATTTTAGTTTTTTCCTAGCATGATGCATTAAAAAGTTATTTAAAATTTAAGATTTTCATGTGATTTTGTACCATTTCCATGCTTGCATTTCATTGGTTGATTTTCCTGGTTGACAAGTGTGTTTGATTATAATTTGTTTTTTAAATGTAAAAGTTTGTTTGGTTACCATAGTAACGAATGTGTTTTGTTGGTAGAGTATATAAAGAAATTTTCAAAAGAAGAGCGTCACTTATCACTTATCGACTTACTCGTCACTTTATAATTTACCGTTGTATTTGGACTTGTATAATTTAACTTCGTAATTGAACTTATACATTTCACTTGCTACGAACTTTGTGTTGTAAACTGTGTATTATTTTTTTTATTGTCAACGTTTATCTCCTGTTACATATGTGAAGTAAGTCAAAAGTTAAATAAATTGTTTAAAAGGTTTAAGTGCATTATTCATCTGTGCTACGAAAAATTATATCTACAATCGAAAGTGAAACAAAGTCTTTTATACTTACATAATCCTTTTGGAAATATCCAGTGGTGCTATTGTTATGGATAAACTGTCAGCAGTGCTACGTTTTTGTGTAAATCCACTATTTAACAAGCAATAATCAAGAATCTATAAAGTTATCCATTTTGAATCTACGATTTCTTCGCATAACCTAGAAATTTTGGGTTATGGTATTTGGATTTACAACTACAACAATTTTGACTACAAAGGTAAAAGCTGTTAACTTACCTGTAACCCGACACATCAAGAACATTCCTGTATGGCAATTGGGAGGCCATTCGGGACCGAAAATTGGAGTTATAGGCAGTTTTGGACTTCGACCGAATACAACGAAGCAGATGAGTGGCAGAGCTACCGACCGAGTTTAAGGCGGACCGGCGCAGTTGTATTTTCATCACGTATAATTCAGAATTGTAAAGGTTAGTCCACATTTTAAGTAAAGCTAAGTCTAAACTAACTTTATATTTGTTCTTTTGATATACATGCTTATTTCTGTAAAATTAATTGCAAAGGCGTTTTTGTTTATTAAAAATTCAAACAATTTAAATACATTTCTAAATTTCAATATCATTACTAAATTAATTTGTTGTTATTCTTTAATCCCCTGTAATAAGACCATAAACTTGCAATCCCATTTGATTACAACCTTTATTTTATTGAACCCTGAGATTTATTTTAACAATTTAATTATCATTTCTTTTCAAAATTCATGCAATTGTATCTACAAGAGTCTCGATTCAAATATTTGTTGTGTGTAAGTGATAACATTCTCATATTTAGCTCTCATCTTTTTATTAACGAGTTAACAATTTACATTTACAATCATTTTTACGAGCGTAACACACGACATCTATTTTTGGATTCAATAATAGAGGGGCACACGTCACGTCAATTCACACGTTCTTATATTAAACACCTTACACACAGCAATATATGTATCTATATATATAGATATTTAGTACTAAACAAATCTTTCCCACCTCTATTTCACCCGAAAGGACCCCAACTTGATTACCTCAAGTAATACACCTTAGATATCTTAAAAGCGTTGGTTTCTGTAAAGAATTCTGTGCTTGAACCTAGACATCAATTGTTTTTATGCCTATATTAATTATACATAAAGCCACAATAGCTCCTGTGTTACAACTCTCACACGCATGCACTCAGATAAACATATACATGCAGATAGACTTTTTTCAAATAGAGGATCCAAAACGAGCATTTCCATCAAAAAGCTTATATTAGCATTATTCAGCCACTCGCCTATTCCTTTAAATATCTTTCCAATAATTAGCTAAACCAAAGTAAGTTATCTTATTACTACATTCTTGAACAATTAAGTACACTATTTAAAGGGTTGCTAACATCTTTAGCAACTTACCCTATTAACACTTACCCTGTTTGAAACGTCCCGCGAATGCCAGTAACACTTCCTAGGACTACTTGTTGTTCAATGTTAGTTCTCTACACGTTTCTTTGTAAGTTTTCAAGTTTAATTGTTACTGTTAACTGCCAATACCATTTTTACTGTTTGTGTAATAAAACATAAGGAAACATTTCGACGTTTACTTCCAATTTTCAAATTCCCAAAAGTGACAAAATTTAGAGTAAGAGAGTGGTAACCTCTATCGCACGTGGAATTTTATATTTAAACCGTAAAGACTTTTGAAATGAAATTTTTATCTAGAAATGTTGTCTGGTTTTATTCGGTTTACTTAATTTTTAACAGTATCAACCATTATTCGTTGTAATCAACAGCGTTGGCTTCATCCATTTCGTATTATTTACAAAAACGTATAAACAATACCAATAGTTTTTAAAACACTACTTTAACCTCACTGCTTTCGTAACAACAAATAAACAACGTTCTCTAAACACATCCTAAACATTTCCACACCCTTGCAATATTATTAATTTTTCATAAATTGCAATTGCTTGTAGACCATTTGGTTGTTTTAGCATTAATAGTTCTAGTATTCATAACACATTTATTATATTGGTGCGGAATGCCCTATATGTGAATACTATTATAAGTTGTTGTTATAGTCCACATTCCAGAGCCTCAAACGTTTCCTTGATAAAATATTCCCCATTAAAGAAATTATTGTTCATTTAATAAATTAATTGAAAAGTGCTCTTACAAATTTTTGATCAATCTAGGCGATTTCCACATACAAAATAACTTTACTCTTAACTTTAAGGCTCATTTTTAAATTGGTAAAAAAATTTTGGGCTAAGTTCAAAGTATGATTATAAGAAGAAATAATGACAAGCACGAAGTCAATAAACTTCGCCAACCTATCTATGTTTCCTTTTTTATTCCAACAAATAAACACCTTATTACGACCACTTGATACTTCTTAATAAAAATATAAACTTACGAGGGTTGTTCTCTTTCTGCTGAGCCTAGTAAAGTAATACACAATTTATTGACAAAACACATTTATTTACAACTATCCAAAGTATTACCCTCCACAGTCAATGCATTTTTGCATCCGTGAAAACCAATCTTCAAAACATTTTCTCAAATCTACCTGCGTTAGGTTAATTCATTTTTAAATGCGGTGATCGCTTCTGGTGGGCCGACAGCTGGAAGACCTTAAAAGAATCTCCATAGAACTGTGTAACGAAAAACAGGCTTTAATGCCTAAATAGAAGAGTAAGAAGAAGGAGAAGAAGCCCTATCGGTTTAGTAGTTTCGATCTTCTTAGGTAACCTCGCTTCTTCCATTTGATTTCCTTGTCGCTTCCACTTTTGTCTAGAATCAGGGGTCTCTCGTGTACTTTACACCCACCTGCATCTGCAAGAAAGGGTGTCTCTGTACTACGTGTTTTTGTTTCGGCGCAAACGCAGAACACAATGGGTCATAATGACTCTACGATAATAATGTTGTACGAGGGCTGTTTTCCTTCTGCCGAGCCTAGTATAGTAATACACAATATATTGACAAAACACATTTATTTACGATTTTTCAAAGTATTCGCCTCCACAGTCAATGCATATTTGCATGAAAACCAATCTTGAAAACATTTTTTCCAATCTTCCCCTGTTAGGTTATTTCATTTTTAAATAAGTCAACCGCTTCTTCGGCAGATGCAAAACGTAAACCCCGTAACGTATTCTTTACACGCGGATATAAAAAGAAATCATTAGGTGCTAGGTCTGGACTACACGGCGAATGACCCATTATTTCAATGTTTTGGGCATTCAAATACTCAGTCGTTCGAGCAGCAGTGTGCGCCCGAGCGTTATCTTGATGCAAGATTATCCTTCCTTTTGTACGTTTTTCCCGAACCTTTTGGAGAATTTGAGGCAACAAACTGTAGTGTACCATTCATCATTAACAGTACGACAATCTTCCAGTGCTACAGCGGGAACATGCCCAGTAATTCCAAAATATGCGGCTACCATCTTCTTGTTTCGGCTTTTTTCACGAACAATTTTGTTGGAGCCGAGCCGTTTTCAAAGACCCAAACTGCAGACTGTTGCTTTCTTTTGGGATCACAGCAGTATAGCCGCGTTTGTCACCTGTAATGATGGTGTACACCAAATGAGACGATCCATTGTCAAAGGGACCTGCACCATGCCACAGGTTTTCTTGAACTGGAGTCAAATTGTGGGGTATCCAACGGGCCCAAAGCTTACATACCACCAAATGTTTGTGTAAAATGGTGTCAATTGCTTTCACACTAATCTTTAAAGTTGCTTGAATACTCCTGGCAGTAACATGCCGGTACTCTTCAATCATGTTTCGTACAAGACCAATATTCTTTTCGGTAACTGCCGCTTTTGGCTTAGGAGCTCGACAGTTGTCATTTAAGGAAAGCCGACCACGTTAAAATTCATTGTACCACCGCTTTAAGGTAGCTAAGAAACACGACTTGTCACCAAACATTCGATTGATTCCATCAAAACACTTTTTACGTCTTAATCCACGCCCGAAATTGTAAAAACTCACAGCTCGATAATGCTCTTTATTCAATTCCATGGATTCTTGAAATGATTACTTTAAAATGATGTATTTTAAAAACCTTGTAACGAAGCGTCACTAATTTTGTATTATTATTTTGATGTTATTGTGTACCGACCGATGTCTTTCCGAATGCTACCCGTATTATTTTCATTTTAGAAGTGTTAACCAATTTATGTATATAATTATGTACCGTTTAATTTATACTTTGAATTTATGGTCGAACAAGTTAATTTATTTATTTATGTAGCGTGTAGCAACATTTTGAATTCCTAGTTTGTTTTGTTATCATTATCAGAGACTGTTTTATTTTGATACCGTTATTAGCGGGATGTTTAATTACCATTTACGTTTATGTATGATCAATTAGCATTCATATTTATACCCGAACATTGTAAATTGGTGTATTCGAATTGCATTTACGCATGGAGATCAGATAACCGCATCTACAGCGTAAAGTTGGCGGGATAGCGACGTATATCCTACTCTCAGCAGGAATGCGCGAATTAAAACAAATATTCTAGCAAAAGATACCGGGCGGGTATAAATACAGGTTCTCGAGCATCGAGAGGTATCTTTTCCCTCCGGTGCAGTTACAAGAAGATCCAGCATATACAGCCAACCAGCGAAGAAGAAGTCCTGGTACACCCCAACTTCGAGGCACTGTTTGGGTAAGAAATTGTATTATTTCGGCATCGTTTGCTAATCATTCGTATTGTATACCGTATACCGGAATTCACCATCGCTGCGACCGTCCTGAGGTGGTGCTTTCCGATCCCTTTTCTCTCTCACCCCCCTTACGGCTGTGTTTGTCCTGGCGAAAGGTTCCTTCCGGAATTCACCATCGCTGCGACCGTCTTGAGGTGGTGCTTTATGACACCTTTTCTCTCTCTCCCCCTTACGGCTGCGTTTGTCCTAATGTAAGGTTCCTTCCGGAAAATACCGTCACTGGGCATGTTCTGAGGCGGTGTCTTCCACGATATTTTCTCGTCTTGCTAGAGAGAGAGCACCGTCAGAGCCCGTTCATACCGGGGTTTGTGCCCATCAGGTGCCGAAATATCCGATTTCCTGCGTCATATAGACGTATTGCTACCGTAGTTGCTACTGTATCTGCACCGTATTGCTACCGTACCTGCTACTGTTTTGCCAACATATTTTGCTACTGTATTGCTACTGTTCTGCTATCGTATTTTGCTACTCTATTGCTACTATATTTGCTTCCGTTTTGTTACTGTATCTACTGCCGTATTGCTACCATACCTGCTACTGTTTTGCTACCGTATTTTGCTACTGTTTTGCTACTGTATTTGCTACCGTATTTGTTACTGTATTTGCTACCGTTTTTGCTACTGCATTTGCTACCGTTTGCTACTGTATTGTGCCTGTGAGATTCTGTATGCCTAATTGCTAAAATATATGTATCAAGCCTTCCCGTTTTGATCATTTACAAGCCGACCATAGCTAGGTATCTAGGACCGCTTTCGAGATTGCAGTTAAGTAACATCAGACCCTTGAAAACCGACGTCTTCAACTGTAGCTACCCAGGACTTCGTTATACCTTACAAAACGACGATGCCGCGACGGAGAGTAAACTTTGTAACAAAATCTGGCGCCCGAGACAAGAGAAGCAATTGCAGTTAATAAGCAGACGTGCAATTGACCCCGTCAAGTTAAGCAAAGAAAAGAGCATCACAACCTTCAAATTTGTTTGACAGCTTTCACTATAATTAATCTTGTAAACAACTACGATCAAATGTCAAGCAAAATTTCTTTCAAACTATCACAGTCTGCTAGATAGGTTCAGCGGAAAGAGAACAGCCCTCGTATAGCCCTTGTAAATCACACACCTTTTTTAGATGTACTCGCATACTTTGAATAAGGTACTACTTGGCAATAATATCGGTTGGTAGCCTCGCTGCGTTTTGGAACGACTGCCAAATTTTGTTCTCCAAATCGGCAAATCGAAATTCGCAGTTGTATTCACGCTGACAGGTAAGCTAGAAACTTGAATATCTTATTCACACTGTGTTGCAAAATTGTTATCAAAATTGCATTATAATGTTCTTTTATCGATACACCATTGCACTTGTTAAACATAACTTCCCACCGAAAATTCAAATCACTATTAATCTTCCAATTTCGTCGTGAATCAAATTAATTTTAATTCTTGGAAGACTTTTCTTCTTTAAATGTACTTTAGATATTTATTAATGGGTTTCTTCGAAGTAAAATAATTTAAATAACGGAAACTTTACTTGCAATACATGCAATTTGACGTTTCACACTTTGTTGACATTTATTTATGTCTATCGGCGGCGCGGAAAAAAACACTCTCGAAAAACAGAACGCCACAGATGACGCCGCTTGAAATTATTATTATCCAAATCTTCCAGACACGTTTTCACTTTTACAGCAGCGCTGAACCACGAGTAATAATAGGTTTTATTTATTATGTATTCTGGCTTCGGTATAAAACAGGCTTACAAAAAACAGAACATTATAATTAGGCGATTGCTATGGCAATAAACAAGTTCTATTAAACAAAGCAATCTCGCAGCATAAAAATTGGACGGCTAAATCTTTTCAAATTGATATTTTCAATAAGTTGCACTGCGCGAACCGCTGCGTGCGGTCGTGGCGTTATCGTACAAAAGTACGACTCTAGAGGCAACAATCCTCGCATTCTGTTCTGAATTGCTCTTCTCAACTTGTTTAAGCTCACGTCTGCAATAATTGTCATACCGCCTTTCAGGAAATCAACCATCAATACGTCTTTCCTGTCCGAAAAAGTATTAAGCGTATGTTTGTTAAATGCTTGCTTGAAGTTTTTGATTTGGGAGAACTCGCATGCTTCCACGGCAGTGATTGTGGTTTGGTTTCTACATTTATGTACGAAATCAGAGTCTTATAGACAGTTACAGTGGGATCAGAAGCATCATAATTTTATTTAAGAAATTAATTTACATTGTATTTTAAACACCTTTGCGAACGGTTATTTCAATAAATTAGAAGTAATTGTATTCTACTTTAATGCAAGACCAGCAACAAATCTCTAAAAATATTTTTCGAAAAGTTTAATTCATTATAGCTACTGAATTTAGATTCCCAGAACTTTACATTATTATAAGTTTTTAACAATGAAGAATTCGAAAATTTTTGTAGAGGTTTGGAGTGGCATTTTTCACTGAGATTTGTTTCTAACTTCTTAAATATTGCTGCTCAATTCTTCTGAATAATACTTTTTTAATTTTCATTTATTAAACCATACTCTTCTGTTCTTGAAATATTGAGCCACCCTGTTTGTAAGAGAAGCAATTGAATATGTATTGCAGAAAACGTGCAAAACTACATAAGCTTAATAATGCGATTGTACTTATTTGAACATATTGATTATTATTACACGCAGTTAATAATTTTAATCGGTTTACGAATATGCAATATAACTTAAGTAAACAGCAGCTGATCAAGAAGATGTAAAACTAGAAGGAGTAATTGTAAATCATATATAATTCAGGCAATGCACAGATGAACATATAGGACAAAACTTCACTATATTATCCTAGGTGCCAATATAAATCACTGTATTCAGGACATCCTGGTAGCGGTGTATAGGGTCTTAGAAAATGAATGTGCTGCCCCAAAGATAAGCAGCATATTACTTAGCATCCTAGTTAATCGTACCAAATAAATCATTCTGGTCAATTACGCACTGACGGAGAAGATTTCTGAAACAGGCATGATTCCGGGAGCTTTTGCAATTTCTGTCTATGAGTCAGGTAATAATGGATAATCTATTGTGAGCGTTATCTGTGCTAACTCCGGATTTCCAGAGCAGTAAACTCGACTAACATAGCAACTAATGACACTTTGCCGTATGAATGTTTTAGACTTTACGAGGACCATTTTCAGCTACCGCCAATTCAAAGCAGCCTTTCAGACGAATATAAACATGACCTGTTTTCGCTGTGAAAACTATGTAAAGAAGAAAAGCAGGAAAATGCAATAACGGGGATGGTGAAAACAAGCGGTGGTGCAATAATCCTTTCATTGGTGACCTAAATTGAGTTTTGCGCGCGAATGCACTAGCACTCAAGTTGATTTGATTTTTGCAGCGATTATAGCGAGCAAACTGAAATTTTCCGCCAAAAAGAAAACTCTCAAATTGAAAAATGCCTTAAAGATACCAATTTTAAAGCTGTAATACGTTCATCTGCATAAGATATTTCATAAATTATGAAAGCACTTGAAACTATCAAACTGGCTTTATAAAAGAAAATAATCTTTCAAAAAGGTAGGTATTTTTACTCCTACGGGCTTATCTTAATTATCGACTTGATTAAAGCCCAGCGAAGTGAAAGTACGAAGCTATTTATAAAACATATTTATTGATTTCGCATCAATTTTCTCGAAAATGAATTTTTAATAGGATTAGGTTGAACTTAAACTGATTATCGAAATATTTTATTAAAGTTGTTATCAGGGGGTGAAACTTCGATTACTTCCATTATGAACTCAAGCAAAAGTTTTACAACATCATCTTCTGAACTTTGTTGTAAAGTGTGTGGTAGAGACAGTACAAGAACCTTTAAAAGTTGGAAGTTTTAAAGTATTATTATATTATTTTTCGTGGAAACAGAAAGATAAGCATGTAAATGACGGTTCGAACTCACACAGCGTGCTCGGGATTTGCATAAGAATCAAAAGTTGATAGTTTTCCTTCGGTAAAGATTTTGTATTTCGGGCGAGCGGAAAATCTACGCAGATGGAAATAATGTAATTTAGGAAACACACTTGCAGCAATTTTGCGAGCCTAGTAATAACAAGATACAAGCTTTAGAAAAATATTGACTGTAACCCGTTTTTAAAAACAATTTACAAGCAAAACAGAGGTTAAACGTTCGAATTATTGTTAGCCTTTCTCTTGTGTTAGTAAACCGTTCAGAGGATTACGTATGAAAAATATTGTGATAATTATGTTACATTTTGCTTTTTCTGGTTCCATATTGTTTGCATTGTAATATTTGTTCAACTCTTTATACGAGAGAATGTTCGCCTTCCTGCTGTTATAAATTCTAAATTAAATTTAATTTACACAGATAATAAATGATTTTTAAAAATGGTATATGCAAATTAGTAATCACAGTGACAATTACGCTATCTTTTATTTGAATTTCTCATATATGTGCTATTTATTATGGCTTTGTGTGGCATGTACACAATGACAGTTAGCATAGCTGTTTTAAATTTTTGATTGGCTAAATAGAACTGTAGATAAATTAGTGAATTCTGTGAACTTCTTTAGTTAGTCGTCCGCATAATTCTGAACTGTTAAAAATGCTTAAGGGAATTGTTTAGTAACTATACCAGCAATCACAATCGCAAATTTCTATAATAATTCTAATTTTTAAGTTCAAACATGTAAGATGAAGGAGCTGTAACGCGCTTATAATATGTAAACATAGTGTAAAAATCTCTGCAATGTGGAAAATCTTAAAAATGAACGTACAATTAAAATTGTTAATTATTTGGTATATAACAATAGAAGCCAAAAGACGCTATTAAGTAAATTTTTCCATTTTTTTTACCTTGGAGAAATAGCTGTTACTATTTGATGTATCTGAACACTTCGAATGATATTTTAATTTATTTTTAAATGGTCGATAAGCGTAAATTAATTTGAATATACACGCGATAAAGTTCCAGAATATTTAATTAAAGTAGGCAACACTTTTTACTTTTGCTGACAGAAATCTGTAGTAAGAGGAAACTGTAACATAGACTAAATTTTAGCTTACGCAGATATTCACTGCTTTCAAGATTTTTACCTGATTTAATGGGTAATTTATAAATTGCAATCTTCTATCAGAAGTTTCTGCTTTCCGGAACGAAGGAAATTTATTAAACAATACTGAAAACACCATCCTGTTGCTAAGAGAGCCACAAGTTTTCGCCAATTTCATCGTTTATGGTTACCTTCTTAATCTCCTAAAAGTGCAAGGAACAAATCAATTTAACTGATATTTCTCTACGCTTTAAACTGTCTCATACTCACGCATATATACAGCGTGTCTCATATTTGTTGCTTAACATTGAATTCTAACTAACTAACTAAAACACATATTTACAAAATTAATTTATTTATGGGTTTGTCTCTGTTAAACAACACTCAGAGAATTTGTCATAACCAACAAGCAACTGATCAATCTTTACTCTACCAGTATTCTCACCAATGCAACTCAAACAAAATTTGCGTTTTAAATGAAACAGTTGCTATGAATTAAAGTACAAGTAACTAATTGAAAGCTTCTTAGATCGGCTAACTAACTAAATAAACAATGAAAAATTAGTCACAGTACTCACTCTAGCAGATTCCCTTATCGTATTACTTGCAAACTAATACTATAAAGTATAAAGCATGTTACATATGACGCCACGGCTGAAGAGTTTAACAACACATCTAAGTGGTACCGTTGCTGCACAGTTAGAACATAACACTAAATATTCATACTTATACAGAGTACGTCAGAAGCAAAAACACTTTGCTGAAAGATAGTACAATTAACAATCTTTCACTATACCATCGTTCTTACTTTATTTTAAACATTAAACTTTAAGTAGTTTTTATACAGCCTGTTTCAGAGTAAGCGTAAGTATTTTTTTTTTAGCCACACTATGGGTACTACTTTCAAAATATTTGGCAGTAATATCTTTCAGGATATTCTCTACACGATGGTGATATCAGATTTTCAATTGGACGAATTATTTCAAAATGGCGACTTTCAACTTCTTTTTTAAATGGAATGCCATCATTTTTTTATTATAGAGATCCTAAAAACATTATTTTTACGATAGTATTTCGTTTTTCTTAAAAATTCATTTCTTTCCCTATCAAAAAGCAAACTAACATTTTAATCTAGTAGCGCATGAATGTTTTACACTCGATGTTATTTTTGTCCAATATCAAGTAGCGGTAGACACAAAAGAAACAATTAAACTTTAATCTAGTAGTTAAACGTCAATCAATGCAATTTAGTTGCAATTGTTAATTTAAAATTAATTGATACGTTTTTAAAATGCCGTGAAGTTATATATATATATATATATATATATATATATATACGAGAGACGAGTTAATTGATATGCTCTTAATATTTGGAAAAGCAGATGTAGATCCTTATGAAGCAGCCAGATTGTACAGAAATAAATATCCAAACAGATCGTACGAAGGTTTCAGTGGAAAATGCTTTGAGCAGTAGTAGATGAACCCTGGCACATCACCAAGCAAACGTTGCAGAATATTTTAAAATGTTCCTTACAACAAAGAACATACACAAAATAGCTGACAAATATCACAAAAACCTGGCCATAAGAATGGATTTTTAGAGCCCATATACAACGATAGCTCGTTCAGAAAAAGGGTAAACATGTTCTGGTCAAGTGATTTACTGCAACAACACTAAATGTTGTGGTATGTAATAACATCGCTGGAAGTTCCTTTACAAACTTCTTAATTTTTTTGACGGCTTTACTGTTATGGGCCTCTACAGTGGACGATATTCCCTCTCTTTCTTGACATTGTGTACATGTGTTTGGCATCTGATGTTGGGTCTGCCTCTTCTTCTGTTCCCTCTAGGAGACCATTAGAAAACGCGTTTTGGGCATTTTCCTTCTGGTATTCTTTCTACATGGTCGTGCCGTCTAAGTGTCTGGTTGTCCAGATTTTTTGTTATAGATATTTAATATCCATTTCGCTCCCGATCTTTTCGGTTCTCCACCTAGCTGACGTTGTCTTTTGTAGACTGCATTTACAGAAAGTTCAACCGATCGTATTTTGTTTCCAATCGTGTTAGTTATTGGCTTCGTTTCTCCACCATATAGCACAATACATTGGATAATACTTGCAAACTTAACATTTTTATCATATGTTGTATCTGGTATCAAAATTTCTAATAGTTTGACCTATGTATACATAATTACAATGTGAACAAGTACCTACATTTAAAGTAATTTATATAACCACAAAAAAAACTTTCAACACATTATTCAACGCAGAAGATGGAACTAACGATTTGTTAAAATCAGTTATTTGCAAATTAAACTGTTCACGTTGTAATTATGTATACATAGGTCAAACATTTAGAAATTTTTATATCAGATACACAGAACATATACGTTCATACAAATACAAACACCCAGAAAAATCTAACTAAGCTAAACACTTATTAGAACACAATCATGCATTGACATCAAATAATGTAATAACATTTTTACATTTCTGTAATAATAAACATAAATTGGATATACTCGCGGCCTTTCAAATTCACAAACACACTTTAACAAGTACACCTTTAATGAATGAGCAAATTGAGCTCATAAATTCCCCGCTATTGGAAGTTCTGGGATAGAAGACGTGAGCCATGTCCAAAATCAACATCCAGTGTGCTGTTACCCTAGCTACAAAATATGTTTACTACATTAAATGCTTTTGATAATGACATTTTGTATGTCGAAATACGTATCAAGCAAAAATAAAAATAAATACTTACTATTAAAATATAAGTATTAATTTAAACGCAGTAAAGCAGCAAACACTTAACACATGCATTTAATACTCGTAGGTTGCATAGCGGAGCACTGCGGCCGCCGATCAAGCGGTATTCGTAGTGCAGTACAGTCCGAGCTAATCAATACTCGGATGAGTGGACCAATATACTGTCATATGCAGCCGGTCGTGCTTCGGAGGACACCGAAAGCCGTTGGTCTCGGTTGCCATGCGAACACCTCCGATAGCCGTGAACCATATAGTGTAACTTCTCTTGTCTGTTCGACGGATTAAACTAGCCTCTTGTCGGACATACGTGTAAGAGGTTCACAGGACCTATTAATTATAGGTAATTAACATGCTATTGGCCTACACACAGAGGAAGTCAAAGAGTCTTAATACCCTCTGTAAAGTAGATATTAAACAAAGTTGTTAAAAATTAATGCTTGAACAGAAATTTTGAGGTCGGTAGAATTTTTTGCTGTGATGGTATAGCTTTTTATACATTTTACAAATGGCAACAGTGGAGTATGCAAAACAGTTCTAATGTTTAGTTCTCACTAATTTTTACGAAAGAAATAATAAAAATAAGTATTACTAAACCACCTAAGCAAAGTTTCCTAATCTAAAAAATTGTACATATTGTGTATTTCCATTTTTAAATACCATAACGGAAAACAATCTTAGCTCTTTGTGTTAATTTTTGATGTAGATTATAGTAATACACTTACTTTCATAATATGGACGACGCCGTCTAGAGCTTACTGTTTTAATAATATGGGCAAAAAATTATTTATCAACGCTCCTCCTTATCAGGGAAGCCACCTACTTGCCAACCTACTTGAATTTATGATAAGCAATTCTAGTTACCGCTATGTTTCTATATGAAAGCTATTAAACTTGTCCCGTTGTGTGGTACTTTTTACAATGCACCAATATAGCCTGGTAAAATTCATAGAAATATTGGAATTTCTAAATATGTGTTTGTATTTCAAAACAAAATGTAAAGCCTATACAAGGATTATAATGGAATATCGGTTGAGGACAACTAGATGTTATCTAAAGCCTCGATACTAGTTCTAATCCTTTCAATGACGCACCCAGTGTGATTAATATGTTTTATTAATGCACATGGTTTCGAATATATGCTAGTATCCTACAATACGTGCGACTGAACACAATGAAATGCCGCTACATTGTAAAATGTGTGCGAAACTGAAAATGTATAAAATATCTATTGCAAATGTATTCCAATTCATTTATTTCCATAATCTGATCTTGCTGCATTTCGTTATTCAAATTTCAAAACGTGAAATTTTTAATATCATATTAATATTTTGGAATATGTGAATGAAAATCTGAGCTTTAGTGTTTTCCAGAGTGTACGCTTGACGGTTTTACTAGAGAAATCCTATGCAGGCTGAGAGCCTTAAGATTGCAGTACGCTCTTTGAATATATTTAAAAATCTGTACTTTAATATGGAAGTATTGTCTGAGATGCGACCTATTTTATGCTTCTTCAGCAACTACTAATTTATTATTTATATACCACCTAAGCAAATGCTTTTTAAATTTCCGGTCGTTGTTCCATACAAAATGAAATTTAAATGTGACGCATATTGATGAGAAGTTTTCATCAGGAACTTAAATTGCTTCAACAGCTTACTGAATCTGGTCCTTCAGCGTCTGCAGAACGTAGAGAGCTAGTGTAATATCTGACACATATTGACGTCACTACAATGCCAATACAAAATAGATCAAGGGAAAGTATTCAATAATATACAGAGGCAATTTTTGAATATACTTGCATTAGCGTGTAAAATAAGAAAACTACGGGAAGGGGCGTCGATTTAAAAAGCAACATTCTTACATGCTTTCATGCAATATAATATTCGATAGGGGTTTGTTACATGACAAAATTATGCCTCCGAGACTCCGATAGGCAACAAGAAGTAGTTTCAGGAACCACCCCATTTCGAACAGAATTTATTAGCCAAAAATGTTTTGTATAAAAGTTAAGGCGCACGCAATGGTGTATATTTTTCAGTTGTATCGTATTTAGATCAATATGCACTTCTTTTTACGGTATATTGCGCTTAGGCGCTTTTTTATCAGCTGATGTGTACATGATATTACCTTTACTGAAATCTTAATGGGGCCTTTAAATGTCCAATTACAGTATAATAAATTATACAAATATCTTTAAATAATAGAAGCTGATACGATAACCCAAACAAGCTTACACCAATACCATGACGGCAATGGACGTATGGTAGTTAAAACCGCCTACATTACTTAGTGCGTCATTTTTTTTCAATAATTGTACAATAAGAGCAGTAAACTGAATTATAGATATTAGAATATCCGAACCAACTTCTAGCTAGTTTAATTAAAATGAGTCCGAATTGATCATGTACATCAGGCCACAAGGTCACCATACGTTTCCTGGAAATTATCATTTAATGCTTCTTCCAATACATCTACATACTCTTTGGATTCCTTTCCTTAATTTTACTTCTCTTCCCAAATTCTGTTACTAACCCAGTATCAAAAATTCTAAATTAAATTATTATTGCTTCATAGCTGTTGTAATCTGATTTCAATTACTTGCATACAAATTTATGTTGCAAGTAGTGACGTCATTTTACTCAGCAAATTCAAACTACATTAGAATATTAAATTAGGCAATGTGGAATAAGTAATACGCTTGATAAGGGAAATTGAGTAATAAGCAGGTCATTGCTTATGAGTGCTAAAGGGAATTTATAAAGGACACTTAATATTGAAATAGGTATAGTGAATATTTGGCAGTTGTCAGTGGATGTTTGATAGGAGAGAGTGTTCCCAATAACAAACCTAGCAATGGCGTAGCACCTGACTTAATTATTGTAAGTAGTTTAAAAAAGTGTTTTAGGATAAGATGTTATATTCTTGTACAACGTACAGATGAACAAATTCAATCATTTTATATAAGGGTAGTTGTTTCTCTGGGGATCCTGGCGAGAAGGACAAAGGGCCCCTTATCAGTTACAGCTCATAGGCGTAACAATATATATTTTATTTAGAATTTTCCCACTGAAAAAGCAGAAAAGGAGGAGGAGAAAATAGATAAAATCGTATAGATACTGCAACAACAAAAACATCAGAAGTTGGCCACATAAGGTCGAAGCAAAATAAGTACAACTGGGAAATAAGAGAATTAAAGAAAAAGAATGAGACTGTAAAGACGGACAATACTAACATAAGAAGAGAGTTCGTAAAAATTAA
Organism: Limonius californicus; assembly: GCA_014611495.1. Taxonomy (NCBI): domain Eukaryota; kingdom Metazoa; phylum Arthropoda; class Insecta; order Coleoptera; family Elateridae; genus Limonius; species Limonius californicus. Next base: position 21,016 of record JABXWE010003646.1, read on the forward strand.
AAAAGATTTATAAGCAGCAAACTGGAACAATTAGAAAAAGAGAAGAATCGGAATGACATAGTGGTACACAGACTGGCTATGAATTTAAACAACGCTAAGAAAACAAAGGAAGGTATGAATAGCTTCACCAAGGGAAAACATTTAGGTGCAGATTGAAATTGCGGACAAAACTGGAATTTAGAACATGCTTAAAACAATTAGATAGTTTCGGAGATAAATTGATGATAATGAGGAACAAGATGAAATTAAACAACATAAGAGGAGATAAGATATGCAGTGTGGTCCTGAAACAGTGAGTCAAGCTTGGGAGCGAGTTCTTCAAACGAAAATAGGAAAAAAGTTCAACCTTAGTCCGAAAATATCCAACTATTACCATTATTACAGGAAAAAAGTGATCGGACAAGACTCACTTTAGAATGCTGTAACTGCCTAACTGCGAAACATTTTCGAACTAAGGTTTACATGAACTTTCTTTCTTTTTTTGGTGTGGAGAATTCGCTCCCAAATGTATCCAAACATGTAATAGTATGTTCTACATAAAATAGGAAACTTGTCCACTGTCCCACTAATACAGAACAACCTGTATAGTCAGCATGCATAATAATCCAACAAACAACTTATTCACTTAAAGTTTTTTTTACAAGCTGCTATAATAAAGGCATTAGTAAAGAATATCGCACTATTATGTCACCCTGTATATAGAAAAGGTTTTACCCGCAATGATATTTAACAAAATAAGAGAGGGATATCGGGAAATAAATTAGGATGAGAGCAGGCGAAGAAAAAAATTCAAGAAAAAAGTCAGAAGTCAGAAGTGGATACCAGGAGCTGATCGTAGAGAGGAAAGAATGTAAATAAAAAAAAAGGGATTACTGGAAGAAGTGAAAGTTACAGAATTGCAAATAGGAAGTGATCAAAAAGAAACGAATTACTACAGAGGATCGACTTAAGATGTCGGATAAACAGGCAAGTAATAAGGAAAATGATTTAAAAACACAACAGGAAGAAAAGCAGCAAAACAATCCTATAAGAAAGGAAAACAGAGGTTACCCGTTATTGGCATAATAAATATTAGAGGGAAAAATGGAGAAGAAATTGAGCTAAAAAATGAATTTGAGAATCTAGACACACTGAGAGTGATGGAAACAACACGCAGTGAGTGAATATGTCAAATTTGAAATATGAGGAAAAAATCGATGATAGTAGCGAAACAACCACTAAGGTGTAAACTGATGGTAGAGAACAATAACATCGAACAAATAATGGAAATAAAGAATTTAGGAGTGAAAATGATAAGCCATGGAAACTTAGACAAAGAAGTAGGGGAGCAAAAAATGAAAGCAGCAAGAATAGGAGGCTGCCTAAACAATACAATCTGAGAAAATAAACATCTAAGATTGGAAACCAAGGCACGAATATACCAAGGGGCGGTAAGACCCATCATGACATACATGGAAACTACAACAACAGAAACTGCAAGAAGAAGGCAGCGGATGCAAGTGGCAGAGATGGCAATACTAGGAAAAATAATAGGAAAGACTAGGCGAGACAAAATACGTAACGAAGACATACGAGAAACATGTCAAATACAACCAATAACGGAATGGGTAAAAGTCAGACCACAGGAATAGGATAGCCAGGTGTCAAGAATGGAAAAATGAATAATTAGTGAAGATAGTATGAGACAGCCAACCTCAAGGGGGAGAAGTGTTGAACGCCTCAGCGAAAGATGGAGAGACAGCTTGTGAATGTTATCGATGTAGAACAGGCAAAATTGTCTAACAAGGTGAAGAAGAAAAAGAAGAAGAATTATAGTCAAGTTCTTGGTGCAAGCTTAGTTCGATTTTATAATATGGTGTAAATGAATGTAAAGTTTAAGTTACCTATACCTAAATGCTTAATCATTCTAGTAACGCTGTTTAATATATTCTCCACAACAGGATATTTTCTGTCCGCTTGGAAACAAGCTGAAATAATCATCTTCTTAAAAGCTGGTAAGGATCCTAATAATCCTAACAATTTCAGACCAGTTTGCTATGCAGACTGTCAAAAGCGTTAGAAAGGATCACCTTTATGAGATTAATCTAAATCATATTAAGCAATAACATTTTTCCACAATCCGCATTTGGGTTTCGTCAGTCATATTTAGCTACTCATCAAATTTTAAGACAGAAATAATAACCAGGGATTTGAAAGAAAACAGTACACCTTAGTAGCGTTCTTAGATTAGGCTCAAGCCTCAATAAAGTTTGGCATAGAGGTATCATGCATAAAATGTTTACACTCAATTTTCCAGCATACTTAATCAACACAGTTCATTCATTCATTGCAAACTGCACATTTACATTAAGAAGAAATCAAGGGTATCTCCTCAGGAGTTCCTCAAGGATCAGGTTTGGGTCCGACTCTCTTTAATCTGTTTATCCATGTTATTTCAACTACAGCAAACTATAGCAAAGCTTTTTCTGCAGACGATACTGTTATAATTACTCAATATCATGACATCCAAACTGCAGCCGAATCATTGCAACTGGGAGTAAATAAACTGAGTGAATGGTTTCATCGCTTGAATATAAACCTAAACTACGATAAATGCCAGTATAAAATGTTTACTCTACGTAGGTACATCTACCTACCACCTATTCTCATTGACGACCATTAGATATTATGGTGTCCTAAGGACATATATACATATATATATATATATATATATATATATATATTAACGGGTGTTATGCGGACGTAACCGTATCTCGCATTCTGCCGACCAAGCCTGTTTGTCCATCCAATCACCGTCTCGTAGTCATCTGATTTCCATTGATTCTTGCACTTCTTGTGCCCAAGTTCTGGCTGGTCTTCCTCGTATTCTTGGAATATTTGGGTTCCAATCCTATACTTTCTTTGGCCGTCTGTGCCGTGCATCCGTTGCATGTGGCTATACCACTTTAGCCTTTCAGCTTCTACGGTATCGATAATTGATTCATGTACTTCCATTAATTGGCGAATCTCACCATTTCTTGTAGCGCACAACTGCGACTCCAGAAGTCCATCTCTACAGCTCTCAATTTATTTTTGGTCCTCGTGGTAATTTCTACACATCAGATCCATAAATGGTGATGCTTTCAACGATAGTTTTGTATATAGTCATTCGGGTCTCCTTTGTTATTCTGTCATTCCACAACACAGAGTTTAATTGCTTTGTTGCTCTTCGTCCTTCTCCTTCTCCTTCTTTTATTGTTTATATCTTCCTTGCTGTTTCCAGACTCAGTGAAGGTATTTGAATCTTGATCCTAAGGATCAGGCTGCTAAATATATCGGACTACTTTTAGATACAAAGCTGACATGGTAATTGCATATTAATCAGACATTAAAGGAAACCTACGCGTGACTAACAATTTTATACTCAATGATTAATAGGCGATCTCCTCTTAAAATATAATGCTGCACGTTAATTTATTTAGGAATATTTCGACATTTATCACGTATGCCTGCGTTATTTAGGGCACAGCGGGCAAAAGAAATCGTAATATAGTTCAAGCGCTCCAAGACAAAGTATTAAGAATCGCTACCGACGTTGGGTGGTATGTACGAAACGAACTGCTGCATAGAGAACTAAGTATCCCATCTATTGGCCATTTCATTCGTGCCACAGCAAAGAAATATTTTGACAATATCACAACTTGCCCGGACGCTGTTTTTTACAACATTGGAAGGAACTCAGCGAATATGAGATTAAAACCCAAACAGCCGCAGGACATCTTATTATCAAATAGTCATTAATTAGTTATTATTTTCAAATATCATGTAATTTTTTGTTGTGTTACCGTTGTGAGTGATCCCAATTGTGTAAAACTCCTGTGTGCTAATCCAGTTTATTAACACGAAACAAAACTGCTAAGGTTTCAACTGTAAAAATTGTCCAACATCAGCTACAGTTGATACAAATGAAAAAAATATTATGTATATATCAATATCACAAGTTACTTTCGGCTTAGACCGCGTCGTCATTTAGGGACTACACGCAGCATTAACAGGTAAGGCCCGATCTGTAGCTTGTCTGCATTTACAAGCCTTTGCTCTAGAACTTTGTTCATAGGCCCTTGTGGCGGACAAGGATTTGATCTTAATGTATTTTGTTTTCCAGGACAGTAATACTTAATCGGCTTATGTCTGTTAGCTGTTTACGAACCCATACAAACTAACGTTTCGCAAGACATTGCAGCTTGCATCATCAGAGCGAATAAAACACTGACCTAAGGCTCCAAGGTTTAAATAAGCTAAGCACACCGCGCTGTTTAGGCAGGCAGGGCCTATGAACAAATATTGCTCAAACTTCTAGAGCAAATGCTTAAAGGCAGACAAACTACAGGTCGGTCCTTACCTGATAATGCTTACGATTTTCCACAAATGTTATGTCCCCAGGATAGTAAAAAATATTTTCTTTTGGCATGATTAAATAATGGAAAATCAGCAGTAGTTGGAAAAGACGAATAAGGTTTCTACCTCTACTTCCAAATCGAAATGTGTCTTTTAATAGTTACAAGATTTGGATTCAAAGTTACTTTATTTTAAATTGAAATTAAACGTACTCGTTTTACCGACTGTTCTGATATTTATTTTATGATTATTAAGCCGAGTATCTATTACATATAAAAAATTATATTACTTATTGTTCGGTGTATGTTGATTTAACAAACGTAGGCTTTTTGGTTTGTATTGAATATATATATTTTATTTCTTATCGGATTGAACGGATACAGTGGTTCCAACAATTAAAACTTTGGGAAACCCCTTACCACCACGATACTACTAGTATTACTACCTACTACTAGCATGGTGGTAAGGTGTAACCCAAAGTTTTAATTTTATTTTGTACTTCCGTGTTAAAACGTATTTTGACCGCCACTGATTAACCGATTAGAGCAAATAATTAAAATTA
>JABXWE010003647.1:0-55233 GCA_014611495.1 Limonius californicus
CTTCTTATATTCCATGTACCTATTTTTAGCATTTTTTTCGGTTTTTCTCTGCCTTCTTTACATTTCATGTTTTCCATTTGCACGGCCTTTTTCATCGCCATTTCCGTCTTCTTGTGGTCAGTGGATATTGCAATCAGTTTTTTGGAAAATTATGTACTGGTGTTTCATTAATTATTACTTCTTCTAGTAAGTTCTTTCCCGTGTCCCACTTCCATTCTTTTCCTTCTATGGTCAACTTCTGGTAGCCAACTCTGACAGCTTTTCCTCTTTTCCTTTCATCTTCTGCTCTCTTCCTGATTTGTTTATCTTTATCTCTTTCCTTTCTGGATAAATCATTGGTAATAAATACCTTTACTGCTCTTTTATTTTTTAGTTTCATCTTATTTTGCATTATCTTCATTTTGTCCTCAAATCTCTCTAATTGTATTAAATACATTTTTGGTCCTATTTTATAGGCTGTTTTAATAGGAACATCAACTCCTAATTCTTGTCGGATAAAATTTCCCATTCCTTCTTTTAAGTCTGCCGCGTTGCTGTTATCTATTACTAATCCTAATACTACAACATTATTCCGCCTCTTATCTCTTTCTAGTTGTTCTAATCGTGTATTTGTATCTCGTAGTTCGTTTTTGATCTCCTCGTAGTCCTTTTTTATATTGCTGTTCTCTTTCATTATAGCTTCATTTTCCAACTTTATGTTCTTTAATTCTTCATTGTATGCTCGTTGTTCTGTACGTATCTGGTTCACCTCTAATGTTAGATTTTGTAGCAAGCTTATATGTAATTTGGTCTATTTTGCCATCTTCTTTTTGTTGGGATCTTCCTGGCGTCTATTCAGCTTCCTACTGTTGGGTAGGTCCACTTACACTTTTAGGTTTCTTTCCTTGGTCGCTACTCTCATCGTCCTCATATCCCCATCTCTTCCTTTTTCCCTCCTCCGTTGAAGATTCTTCACTCTCACACTTTACTGGCGACCGGGGCAACGGCATCTCTGTTTATTTCGCATTCACCTCTATTTTTCCTGTTCCTTGCTCACCTCTACCGGGGTCGTAGGTCAGTGATCAAAATTCGTAGCTGTTCCCGCGCCAACCTGTAGTAACGCGCGGCCGAACCGCCGCCGGTCACCTGCTTGATGTTTACACTCGCCCTTTCGGTACTTAGTTTATTTCACTTAGTTAGGCTTGGTTGGATGTTTCTTACACAAATATATTCATGCACTTCCAGTCAGTGCAATTTCCACTTCCTTCTGCACACACTTCCACTCTTTCAAAGTCTCTTTTTACTGGTTTAATCACACTTAACTAGCACTGCGTGACGAGGTCGTGTACACGGTAACTGCGTTGACGCTACTCTCTCGCTACATTTGCCGGGAGATCATTTATATGAATAATAAATAGAATGGGGCCCAAAACTGAACCCTGCGGCACACCACGATACTTATTTCAGCAAAGAAGATTTTCCTTTTATAGAAACAAACTGATACCTCTCTTGCAGATAAGATTCAAGCATGAGCCTCGTATCCCATAGTACTCAAATTTATGTAATAGTTCTCGACGTTGCACTGTTGCACTTATGACGCACGTCGCTTGTATGCCGAAGCATTTCCGGGCCGAACCAGGCACTTCCGTGTGACTGAATTTTTTACAAATTTGCATCAACATTTATCCGAAGTTGGCGGATTTAAATCAAGAAACGGTGGTGATAGGACCTTTTTTTCTTCCAAACCATTTGACTGGCCAATTGTATCTCAACTTTTTGCGTAACGCCTTGCCACTATTGTTGGAAGATGTACCCCTCATTCATAGAATGAATATGTGGTTGATGTCCGATGGGGCTCCTGTACATTTTTCAATCATGGTCTGAAATTTCCTAAACGAAAATTACAATGGCAGGTGGATAGGGCGAGGGGGTCCAGTTGTGTTGCCACCTAGATCTTCTGACCTCAATCCGCTTGACTTTTGTATATGGGAGTATTTAAAGTTGCTAGTTTATTCAAGCCCTGTGAATAATTTAAACGAAATGCGAGAACAAAGAAAACATGCCTGCCAGACAGTTCTTATGGATCCGGGAATCTTTGAAAGAATGTGGCGTTTATTTTTAGGGAGATGTGAAGGATGTGTACAAATGGAAGGAGAACATGTAGAACATCTATTTTCATTATTTATAATTAAAATGTTTTATTTACACGGCTATTTGTTTTAATGGGTGGGAAACTTATTGAAAAAACAAGCAATATTTATTATTTAAAAAAAAACTCCATCGTAGTGTATAAAACTATTGTGAGGCCGGTCGTAACGTACGAAGCAGATGCATGGACCCTTACTAAAAAAGAAGAAAGTGCACTGGAAACCTGGGAAAGGAAAATCCTAAGAAGCATATACGCATGGCGAATAAAATACAATTTTGAGCTAAAACAGTTATACAACCAGCCAAGTATAGTGAATACAATTAAAAGTAATAGAGTTGGGTGGCTAGGGCATTTGGAGAGAATGGACACATCTAGGGGCTGCAAAATTATTTTCAAAGGGGGCTTTGAAGGTAAAAAACCTAGAGGCAGACACGAAAAAGTGGAGGGAAGTGAAGGAAAAAGTGGGCAAGACCGATGACCAGGCATAAGTCTAACTAACTTGCCCTGGTAGGATTCAAACAGTTTGGGAACTCGAAAGAGAGGCTATCGCCCTTAACGGGCTGACAACAGCCAGGCAGTAAGTAAATAAGTATCTCAAAAACAGTTGATTTTCGAACCCGTGTTTATTACGAGTTTTTTGTTTGTATTGATGAAATCTAGAAGTGGGTAAAATATCCAAACGTATTTTTTAAACACCCTGTGTAGGAAGTGACGATGGCTTTGTTAATGGTGGCTTTAAGTAAAAGGAATTTTTAAAAACTAGGAACAAGATTTCTAGGTAACAGAAAATATCAGATCACAAGTATAAACAAACATTCAATTCAATCAAGAGTTTTTATTAATGGTTAACTGATGTTCTTCCTTTGGTAGAAGAAAATTCTGTAATAGTGATGAACAATGCACCATATCAATGTAAAAATAAACTGAAGACCAAATAAATCCTGTCACAAGGAGAATATTAGCTATAACTTGCCTAATAATATTGAAGCAAATTCCATGTGATTTCATAAAACACTGGATAATAGGTATTAAGACTACCATTTCTGTACACTTATCCTATACAAATCATTTGTGTACATTAAAGATTATGTAGCTAGACGAAAGAAAACCTATAAAATTAACAACTTTAAAACTCATTTGACAGTGCACTGGGCAGCTATGGAAGCTAATTGAGAAAGTTTTGTAGAACACATGATCACAGACACAATAAAAAAAGTTCGGGCAGTTGGGTAGGATAGTATAAGTAGACTTAAAATATAGTAAAACTTTGCTGCCCATAAATTGTAGAACATTTTTAACAATTTTTCATGAACTGCATAATATTGCTTGTTAATTTAATTATTAATCCATTAGGGAAAACCAGATTCTACATTTTGCCCATTTGAGACCAAACCAACCAACAAAATAAGGTAGTTAACTGTTTTTTAAAATTATAATGTATAATATAATTATATGTATATTGATAATATATTGACTATGCACTGGTCCACTGTTTATCGATTGTAAAATAACAAATTTTAAAATATTCTACAGTGTAACATGAAAGTTGATACTCCTTTGACTCTTATTTATTGTCTGTCTTGTGTAGGTTTATTATCATCCAACAAAAATAGTTATATTTTGTAGGTTACTGTTGAGGTAATTTCTATACTAAGTTGGTGTCTGATTGTCCTGAACACGTGTTAGTGGTTTTTACTGATTTGTAGCAAAACCTTGATGTTATGCATCCAAATTTCAAAAGAGTAAGATAAAATCAGCCAAATACAAAATCAGCTAATTCAGAACACCGTACAAATATCAACAAACAAGTACTACCAATAGAATGTCTGCCCCTAGCAAAAAAACTGACTACATCACAAAATGGAGTAATTTTTAAGATTGTAAAGATAGGTACACTTTTTTGCAGCAGAAGAGACACTTATTTTAAAAAAGAGAAATACGGGAGTTATGTTTTTTTGCTTGAAAATTAAACACAAATATTAAAAGAAAATGCAGCACTTTCAAAATGTTAATGCAAACTACAAGATGAGTTTTAGGCCTGTATGACACAGCACAGAATTTTGTTCAAAGTGTTTTTACAAAATTCTGTGTCGTGTCATACAGCAAAATTTTGTACAAAATTCTGTTGATTCATGTTCTAAAACCTACAGAATTTTGTACAAAGTCGGTGTCGCATCGATGCGCAAACGAGCAATTTTTAGTATTTAACAATCACTCAATTCTCTTTTCTAGCTCGCGGTCTTTATTGCTGCAGCTTGCTTGCTTCGTCGTGCGCTCATGTAAAATAAATAAATAAATTCTACTTTATCGACAGTCACGTGACTATTTTGACAGTTTTCTCACAGATGTCAATGTAATTTGCAACTGTTTGCACTTGCTCACAGACAGAATTTTATACAAAATTCTGTTCCGTCTAATATGTCTTGCAGAATTTTGTACAAAATTCTGTGCCGTGTCATACGGGTCTTAGGAAATATATCTATATATTTGTGTCCAAGCATATGTCAATTTTCTGAGTTAATGAAAGCTAAAACTTTATCATACAAAAATCACATTTCCACTTACACAAAGGTGTATTCGTTTTCATCCGATTTTAAATCTTCCTGACAAAGTTGGCAAATTGTGTTACGCACTACTTCCTCATCATCTTCTAGTAGCAAGAAAATGGTTTGCCATATCATGCACAAGTTGCTCCCTACAAATTTCTTTTTTATTTTTGTTAATGTAATCTTTAAGGTACTTACAGCTTAGAAGGGGATTTCTTTGCTGATAGAATAGTCGTCTGTTGCTTACTAACAGTCTACACATTCCAAGTCTGTATGCAACATCAGTAGAAGGACAACAAAATTTAAGAATTGTATCAAAAACACTATTCAATTCCAGCTGCATTATTTCAGTGTCTTTCAATTCTCTCAAGAAGCTGTCCATAAAAGCAATCATAGTACAAACTACTCGATCATCAGGATTATGACAGAACTGTACAAAATGAATGGGCAACAGCCTTTTATCTTTGGCATATTTTGGAAAACATTGCACAGAAAATAGCCGCAGACTTGAAGCTTCTAATGGATTAAAAATATATATGCCATTATATTCTTCTACCTTTGTGGTCCTCTCGAGTACTCCATATAAAGCCTCGTATAAAAATTGTCTGAATATTGAATTCAATGGTTTCAGGTAGCTCGTTATTAATTGGGCATACTCTGATTCATCTTCTTCGAACAAATTATGATGTGCATGGCGACGAGAATTAAATTTCAAGTAATTTACATAATTTATACACAAGCTTCGTATATCAGTGTGATGGTTTACATCATTTTGAAGTAGCTGCTGATATGCTGGCATCTCCCCGAAAGGTTGGTGGTCATGATGACATTGTAAAATATGGTAAAGGAAATATATTTTTAAATTAAATATGTATATTTTGTATTTTCTCATAGCAGGCGAAATTATTTTTACATTAGCACATGGATCACACTGCCATTGTAAAATTATTGAGATCTGTTTGAATATCTCACAGCTTTCAAAAGTAGGATCAAACCTAGAAAAAAAATATTTTTTGTCTGAATCAACATCAAATTGGCATTAAAATTAAACTTACAGTTTTATTAAATCAGTTACAATTTCCAAATATAACGTAGCAGTCACATAGCTTATGTTTCGATTGCAGCAAGCCAAGATCCACGCTGTACTGTCTATGATTTTTGCTACATTCAGATTCTGCTGCTGTGAGACTTGTAGTAAATACTGCAACTGTAATTTAATACATATTTTTATTTTGTATGCCAGAAATGATTAAAATTTGTAAATTAAAGGAACAAAACTGCATTTTATATTTAAGAAGAAATTAAAATGATCTAATTATATAACTACAAACTTCCACTATTAGATAATTGTTTTGTTAATTATAAAATAACAGTGATGTCATTTTGGATTTTTAAATACAGTGGAAGTCCGTTATAACGAACTTCAAGGGACCAACATTTTTTGTTCGTTATAGCCGAAGTTCGTTATAAACAATTTAAAAAAATAAACGCAATTAAATACCCATTTATTAAAAATAGGTAGCTTCATAGCATGTGCGTCATCCATAAGCCTCATTATTGGGCTACAAAGAAATGCTTTTCTAATTGTGTAAATACTAAACCAGGCACGTAAATTCCTTTCTCATAGTCATAAATCTGCAATGCCTTACGGAAAGATAACGTGTTAAAATATTTTTGAGCAAAAAATTTTCAAGAATGCCGAAAATGTTTGTAGTGGGTGTCATTTTTAGCACATAATTGCTTGTAAGGGCGTAAAAAGTTGTTCGTTAAACCCGAATCTTCGTTCTACCACGATTCGTTGTAAACGCATTTATTTACATGCATTTCAATACATTTTTGGCGGGACCTAAAAATTTGTTCGTTATAAGCGGATGTTCGTTATAATAGGTATTCGCTATAACGGACTTCAACTGTATTTTTTAGAGTCAGGTCTCTATTTTATTATGTTGTACATCAAAAGATACTTAAAAATAATACATTAAATTATTGAAAACTAAACAAACTTCCTATGATCATCAAAGTTCAACATGAAAACCATTTTGATTGGCATTTAGCAGGTATCGTTTGCTACACTTCCTCTGCAGTTTTTATTTCTCTCAGAAATTTTCTTAAGTGTATCAGAAAACCAATTGACAGATTGAATATCTAGACACGGGATACCAGGACTAACACCAAAATTTACAGATTTTTTTAAGTTTATAATCTTATTTTTCAATTAAATTTAAAAGTTTATAAGATCTTCCTATATAAAGTACAAATTAAAATCTCTGTGACAACATCAACAAACAAAAATTGTAATAGATATATTAAATATGCGCTTGAATTATACATTTCTACTTTAAATAAAAACCAAATATAATTTACATTAGGCAAATATAACACAAAAATAATTTTTAATTATATTATTTTAAAATAATTATATGTAAAGCAAATTATACCAGGTTTTTATTAAACCCAAATCTTGGAATTTAAATAAACCAAATCGAATTAGAAGTTATTTATACTAATAACATGGTTTTTTACTTGGGCAATTACTCAACTACTAATACGTTCCTTTACATTTTGTTGTATATGGATTTCACATTATTTCAACCAATTGTATTTTGTTTTGAAAATTTATTTATTGCCAATAGCTTTGTCTTATCGTTTGTTCTTGGTTAAATATTTTGGATTCAAAAACAATGCAAAAAACTATTATAATGGATGATCAGTTAAGATTGTCCTAAGGTAAACAAAGACCATGTGACGTTATCTGACATTAATTCATATTTATGCACCACTACCAAACTTCAAAATTTAAGAAAGCACAGTTAGACAACTAAAAACAAAAGGCGAAAGAGACCCCTATGTTTTCCATAATCAAGCAATACCTACTCGTTAACTTGTTTAATTTAAAATACAAGTCTTTCAAATTTATTCAGTATTAGAAAAGTAATCAAAACATTTATTCTGTTACCAACTTGTTCCCTTTAGGAAAAAATTAATTATATTGTCCTAATTTACATACCTCAGAATTATTTAAAAAAATTTAGTTATAGATGAAGTTTTTTTTTAGAGTATGGAAAGGTTATATTTTCGAAAAATAATTAAAAAAATGGAACCTTAGTATTCAAGAAAAACGGTATCATCCAAGATTGGGTAACTGCCGGCACAGTTAAAAAAACATTTTAAGCCAGTAGATGATCAACACACATTTAGAATAAATCCAGCCTTAATTAATTATAAAAATAAATGGGGTAATTATAGGTTTCTTCACTGTGTGTTAATCAAGTTACAATTTAGAAGTATTAAAGATCAAACCATAATTCAGATACAAATTTTATGTTAAAACAAATATCAAAAGGAGGCTATAATGAATGTACTTCGACTGTGCTCTCAACTTTAACCCTCTACAGGTATTGCTTCCAATAGACAGCATAGAAGTCATCTCTCCTGTCCTTCGCATCAAATGACCAATCCATCTTTACATTTTTCTTTAAATAAAGTAGGGTTGGGTTATTTCTTGAAAAATAAAATTCTGTACATTAGACATATATGGCCAATATGTAGAATATGTCAATTATTATACATTGTGTGCTTTCAACATCATTTATGTGTAGATTAATACGTAGAATATTGTATAAGCACAAATATGGTAAAACAGATAAAAATGAAGCCAAGAAGTACGTGTTTTCCATTGAATTTGGGGCATCCAGATTAAATAATCTAGGAATACTTAATAGCAAAAATGTTATTACACTATCTAAATACAATTTGGAAAATGATAAAACGAAAGCAAAACAAAGTAACCTAGCATTAAAATGCTAAATATATCAGTGTAATAAATAAATTAATCTTTCGTTAACCCAGAAATTTTCATTTATCATTCACTAAAATCATGTAATAAATATTGAGAGAAATAAAAAAAAATAATGGTATCTGGCCTTTATCTAGAATGAATAATATTATTTTTATTTCTATACATTTAATACTATCATATTTCAACTAGAGTCTATTTGTATGATTTTGTTGACACTCATTACTAATGTAAGCTACTTGTCTCAACAAATTTGACAATTTTTTTCAGTGACATTTGTTTAAAATAAATTTTGTATATAGAATACATACAAATTAGGCCCCTTATATTAAAACCTAAAACATGATGAGTTTCTTTTTTAAAAATACACATTTGTATGTCAAAATCTTTTCCCGACATTCATATGTTCTGAAATGGTGACATTATAGTAAATGATTTTGAATGGCAAAGTCACCTATTTTCCTCTTATTTTGATAGATCTCACCAGTTAAAGGGTGATACGAAATAAATAGTACCCCACAATTAAAACAACATATGGAAATACAGTTTTATTAAATTCTAACGTGAGGAACTACATTTCGGTACTGTAAATAATAGAAATTACGCACAATTATGACAAATTTCCTTTGCACAGCTATGTTCTCCACACACATTTTGTTTAGATTTGCCGCAAGTTTGCTTTTGATTTCTACTTTTCTTAACTGGACAAATGTAACACCGCTTGCGTTTCCCTGTTTGGTTTGCTAGTGAAGTCTCAGGTTCAGTATTGCCTGAAAATTGTGCAATGCTTTCCAGGGTGGGTTTCTGTAAGCCCTTTCGAGGTCTTCGTCTGATTTGCGGAGTCACTAATTCTTCTCCTAATTCCCGCAGAAAAATACGTCTTATTTAGCATGTTCCTTTATTCCACTGTGGATGCAAATTCCTCCACAAAACATAAACAGCAACACCGGTAACATCTACTGCATTCCTAAAAAAATTCTTTTGCACATGTATTGGTGTACTAATTGGTCAAGTGAATCGACACCACTCTTTGTATCGTTACAAGTTATAATTATTTCCGGTTTGTTCTTCTCTTCCGAAATGTCAAGGTGATTGATGCAGCGTTGAAAGTAAAATCACCGATATTTTAACTTGCGCCAAAGATCGAGGACCTTTCTGGCCTTGCTTTATTGGGTAGGAACTATGGTGGTATATATGTTGTGTTTGTTTTTAGCGTTCCTACAATGGTAAGACCATTGAGCTTTTCTGCTAAAGTGAAGTTCGTGAAGAAGTTGTCACAAGTAACATTGCGGTAGGTCCTTTGATATGGCTCTGTCTGTGTTTCTCCAACGGTACTTCCTGACTCAATTGCCCTTTGGTTTCCCTCTTTTCCAAGATACGGTATTCGCTTCAAAGGATAGAATGTCTCCGAATCACACAGTCACTACACCATACCATATATTTACGAACAACAAAAACGCGTCAATAGGTTCTTCAAGCAGTTTTCCAGAAGGGGGGCACACTTTGTTTACTGCGGACTTTATAATATTCTGCTTGCGGGTACGACCACCAATATCATGCGGTTTTGATAACCACACCGTCCCAAGTTTTTCCACAAAAGAACCTGAGGCTGTAGCTGCTGGTTCTACTTCGTCATCTGAATTTTCCAACATATCCTGAACATCATCTACTTCAGATGCTTCAGAAAGTACTTTTCCTCAGAATCAGAATTGAAAACCTCTTCATCACTTTCTTTTAGAAATTCATTTTCGTCGAAGTCTGACAAATTGTCAACATTGTAGAAACACAGCTGATTAGTGAGACACAAAAGGGTGCCAAAAGCACAGTAACAAATGACATTCTGCCTGACAGGCACAACTGACCGGGTTGTGTAACAAAAAAGTTTAATATTTTTTTTAAAGGATCTAAAGACGAAACAATTATCAACAAAAGCAAAAACGTATGTAATATACACTAGTTAAGGATAAATAAAATACTCAAGGCCCAATAATTTTTCTGCGAAAAAATAGGTCCTAAAAATCATCAGGATGTGCCTGTCAGGCACACTTTGACCGGTTAAGGGTTAATAATAAACAACAATTCAGAGAAACCATTTAATAATAGAACAACGAAATTTAGCCGTTGTTATGCACCAAAGAGGAGATCGCCAGGTAGACATTGCTGATATGTTAGGAACCAAGTAGAGCATAATTTTACGTGCCCTTTTGAGGCTTAGAGAAACAGGTACGACTGCAAGAAGGCCTGGAAGTGGATCTTTTTGCATCACAACACCTCGTGAGGATCGCCTTCTGGTAATTAATGCAAAAATGCGCCCTTTTTCAACTGCTCGACATCTACAGCAAGTGCTCCAGAATGCTACAGGAAATAGAGTCTCCGACCAAATTGTGAGAAATCGATTGCTTGAGGTAAGACTCACCTCATACCGCCCCCTGAGATGTCCTACAAGAATTGTGGCGCAACGAAGACACCAGGTGGAATGATGAAGACGTAGGCTTCAAGAAGCGGCATCGTGGGATGATATACTGTTTTCGGACGAGTCCAGATATTCTCAGCAATGATAGCCAGCATCAAACAGTACATCGTAGTGCCATACATTGTATCTTACCTCAGTATAACCAACCGTTGCCTTTGGTGGCGGTGGTCTTATGGTATGGGCTAGAATTTCTTTAGGGTGGTGTACTGACATCATATCTTTAATGGTACACTCAAGGGCCAATGTTATGCCCAAGAGATCATTATGGACCATGTTCTAAACCGTCGCAATGCTGTTGAACATGAATATTTTGTTTTTCTTGACGACAGCGCAAGGCCACATCGTATTCGAGTTGTTTTTGAGATGCTCCGAGATGAGGAAATAAACCATCTTGCTCTTCCTCCGCTATCTTCAGACCTCAACCCCATTGAGCTTGCATGGGACCTTTTGCAGAGGCAGCTGGATCATCATAATCCAAAGCCTACTACTGTGCAACAGCTGAGGGATATATTGCCGATACTGTGACATCAAATTCCACAAGAACGTATTGATAATTGCATTGAGAGGATGCCATCAAAGTGCAGAGCAGTTATTACTGCCAGAGGAGGTGCCACGCGGTATTGGAATTTAATAAATTTAAGTTAGGTGAAAAGAGACAATAACAATTTTCATTATAATATTGTTAAAGTTCTTCTTTAAACGTACCGTTGTTGTAATTTTCATGTTTATCACTAAAAAGACGTTACATTTTGTTGTTTTGGTAGTTTTTTATTATAAATGCAGTTAGTGTTGCCTTTAAGTCTCTTTCACTGCAATATCCCTATTCATTTTTGGGTAGTTTATTTGACTTTGACAACAGTGATAAATGTTTTAAAATTAATGTTCACATTTTAAGATTTCTAAGGAACCAGATGTGATGCGTTATTTTCATTAAAAATAAGTTCTGTATTTTATGAACCTTATGTGCATTTATCTAAAAAAAATTATTATTTGAGGATCCAATTATTTTACATCACCATTTAACTGGTGAGGAGATCTATCAAAATACGGGTGAAAAAGATGGCTTTGCCATTTAAAAAAACCAACAATGACTTCATCACTTAAGAACAAATGAATCGGAAAATGATTTTGACATACAAATGAGAATTGTGATAAAAGAAAATTGAGTTGTTTCAGGTTTTTTAGAAAAAAAAATAATTTGTGTTAGTTTTATTTCGCATGGTCCATACTTTTGACGCGCACTGTATACATACCTGTAGTAAAATTCCATGGCAATATGAGTTCGATATTTTAACATCACTGAGGCTAAGACAACAAGAAATAATGTACTTCGGTATTTCATCTGGCTGTAATAAGTTTACACATGTTTTGGCTGCCAAATCACGTATTCTATATACAGGATTGGATAAACAACCTTGGATGGACGATAAATAGGATTCAAGCTATAAAAAATATTTCTATATTAGAGAAAATTGACATATCATCTGAAATATTTCAATTTCTATTTTACTCTAGAATATTTTTTAATTTGTACAGCTTATTTTGGTAATATTTTCGAAATTGTTAGTCTCATGATTCCACAATTAAAATCTTAAAAAATACAATACCTTAAATGAATTTGCACTTTCTGTGCTACGATACAAGCGACTAAGAACAAGTAAAACAGGGAATAAGGTAGGATAGTCCTTACGATGTGCTGCTTTTTTAAGTTCAATTAGCAAGAAAACATACAGTTCAGGATAACGCACAAAAAAAACTTGGGCTATCATTTTGTTCTTGTTATCAATAAGTTCAGAATTTCGAGTTCTTGGCACACCAAACATTCGAACTAACAGTGTTGAAAAAAGAAGAGTTGCTGAATTGCGAACCTACAACATTATAAAAAATATTTGTTAGTAGTAACACAGACAATGTACAAACTGCACTTACGCCCCAAATGTTACTTCCAAATCCTTTGATAGCTATCATCATTCCATGAGAACAGTAAGGAACAACAAGTTCGTTTAACTGATTATTGCGATACAGAATTCTAAGAATATTCAAACAGTGTATACGTTGTTCATCTGGCTGTGCAATATTTCCACCAACATCTATGAGAGTCTTCATACATGAATGGAATTGTTCATTACCAGTGTGTGGTTCTGTTATTAATATTGCCTAAAAATGCACATTAAATGCAATCAATCATTATAGTTTATAACAAATTTTACCTGCACCATAAAAGGCACCCCAGCACTTCGTCGGGTGGCACATGTTTCGACAGTTTCTTCACCTTCCCCCAGTAGTATATCAAAAATGTTTTTCAACCACTGCGCTGGCAGTTTATCGATATTTGCAAAAGGTAGTCTAAGAACAAAAATATCTTTTAGAACATTACTTTACTTCTCTTCGGGGCCCCTTTTTAATTTAAAGATTGATGGATAACAACAATCACTGAAGATACAGAGCATGAGAAAAAGTGATAGTGGAGTTTCTTGATTTCAAAAGGACTTTTCAAACATTTTAAAAGAGATTTACTTTTGGCAAAAATTAAACAACACAAATTTGAAGGAATTACATTAAGATAAGGATTGAGGATTACTTGGCTGGATCAAATTACTAAGTGCAAAGGAGAAAATTCCCAACCAAAGGAAGAATGTCAGGGAGTTCCCCATGGATTAATTTTGGGTTCATTGTTATTTAATCTTTAGAATAATGATACAAATTTAACTTCGAAACACTGCCAAACCAAATTATTTGCAGATAAGAACGACAAATAGTGATGTGAACAGCGCAGCAATTAATTTTTCATTTTTTTCATAATGGAGATCCTGGTTTGTACTGCTTGCGGAGTGAGGCAAAGCTAAGCTAGTTTATGCTATGTATATTTTTGTTATTAATGTATTGATGAATAGATCAAACTACCTACTTATTACTATACTTCTAGATTAAATTGTAAAATATTACCTCCAAAGTCTACAGCATAAACTAGAAAATCCAACTGAGGCCTGTTCAAAGGCACCACGGTGTTTGGTATTAACAAGCAAACTAAAAAAGTATTCCCCAATTGCTCTTATTTGTTGCTCATCTATGAGACCTTCCGGATGTGCATCATCATAAAATGGAGACCTCAAGACAATTTCGCCAAGCAATAAAGATATTTCTTTAGCTGCCCTCCAGCCATAGACAGTAACCATTTGAGCCTTTGCAGTCTCATCTGTTTCAGTAATATCACCATCGGAGTCATCTGGTAGGTAACCTTCTGGAGACTGATTGCAAATTATGGTTTTCACTAGTTTATTCAGTTTAAAACACCATTCTAATATATCAAAAAATAGTTTTCTCCATCGGGAACTATCAATTTTTTTGCTGTAAGTTACTTAATATTAGTAATTTTACTTACAATACTTTTATTAAAAAGAAAGGTATATGAGGTCACAAAACTATAAACAACTAGCTTTTATGAGTATATTCACAAATTTTAACCTGCTTTCAGTGGAAATTTTTTGCAGAAAATATTTCAATTGTACAAATTTTAACTTCTGATTAGTATACTATGAAAAAAAAGGTACAACCCATAATTTTACACAAATTTAACATTTTATAAATTCTTACCTCAATTGTTCAGTTTTCAATAAATGTCTTATACAAAACACAAATCCATGGATGGGTTTTGAAGCAGCAGCTTCTTGTAGATTCTGCTCACCAACAATGTAACACTTGTGAAGCTCATATACCAAATTGATTAGCAATAAGTAGAGAATGTCTGTGTTTTTGCTAACTTCATATAATTCTTCTAAATTAGCAATATTAATCAATCTTTCCAAAAGTATATTCCGCATGTCATAAGCACCCATGCAAGCCTTTAGCATATATGCTGCAGATATTGTCTGGGTCGGTTTTATACTTACTGCTAATGCAAAACATTCATCAACATGTTTCTGCACCAACTCTTTTGACTGAAATATAAAAAAAAAACTACATTTAGTAGTTCATAATTGCACATTAAAATACATGTATAATCATGTTTCTTAAGTTGACATAACTTAATAAGCAAAGAATATAAGCTTACATGAAATCCCAATCGTTCAGGTATAAATACAGCTAATAATTTTGCTGCCAAATCTTTGTTACGCTCATAGGTGTCATACTGTAACATATACTTTAAGTTATTCAAATCCTGCTTATGCCACAGTTCATGAAATTGTGCTTTGCTAAAATGATCAAATGCAAATATCAGTAGCTCCAAACAAGCCGATCTTCTGCCATAGTTAGAATCTGGATTCAATCCAGGTAGCAGTACATCATTAAACATTGTCTCCCAAAATTTGCTATAATAAGTATTGGTTTCATAGACATAATTCAATTTCTGTACTGAATCTTCTGGTAAAACCGCAGTCGTGTTTGGTTCTATATTTTTAAGAACTACAGCGATACTATCCTTCACTCTGGCCATAGCTTTTTTAGTGTACGTAATGATCTGCTGGCGTTTGCTGGGGTTTGACGTATTGATATTATAACACAAATATTTTGGCAGAAACTGCATTTCCCATTCTGTAAATGTTTCAGTGGTTCGCTGACTATCAACAATTATTGCTAGCACCAATACCCTTATCTAAAATGTAAAAACAGACTCTTGCAATTAAATAATACTCTATGGCAGGGGTCTCCAACCTACGGACCGCGGGCCGCATGCGGCCCTTGAGGCAGTTTTGCCTGGCCCGCGGTTCAAAACAATAAGCTTGTCAGCAAACACAGTTGCCCGTTGAACAGAAGATATAGGCAATAATGTAGTTTTGCAACTTCAAGAACGTATTTCTGAATTCGAATGGTTCTCTTTAGCACTGGATGAATCAACTGATGTTTCTGATTCAAGATCAAAGACAGGATTGGTGGGAAAAATTTCCAATAAAGCCGAAGCAGAAAACATTAGTAAACCTACAATTCTTCATTGTATTATTCATCAACAGGCTTTGTGCGGAAAGTCTTTAGAATTATCAAATATAATGAAACATGTTATATCCACTGCAAATTTTATTCGTTCTCATGGTTTTAAACATCGTGAATTTCAAAGCTTTTTAAAGTAAATTGACGCCGAATATAGAGATCTACCTTTTCACAGCGAAGTTAGATGGCTGAGCAGAGGAAAAGTTTTACAGAGGTATTTCGATTTGCGGATTGAAGTTGAGATTTTTTTAAATGAAAAAAAGCGACCACTTCTTGTTCTGCTTCAACTAGAATGGCTTTGGAAATTAGCTTTTCTAGTTGATTTGTGCAATCATATTATCGCACTTAATTTAAAACTTCAGAGTTAAAATACAACTATTTGTGAGTTATATAGTGTTGTTAAAAGTTATAAACAAAAACTTTCTTTATTTAAGTTGCAGCTTGCAGTTAGTAATTTCGCTCACTTTTCTTGTTGAGAAAAATGTAGTCGAGAAACTGATGTGTTGTTTCCAAAAAAATATTGTCTTGAAATTTTGACAGATTTAATAACACAATTTAATCACCGCTTTCAAGACTTTGAAAAATATGCAGATAATAATAGTTTCTTTCAAAACCCATTTAGTTATGAGGTTGTTAATTTACCAAATGATTTGCAAATGGAAGCGATTGAATTGCAAAATAATGACTTTCTCAAAAATAAGTATAAAGATAGCAATTGATTAATTTTTACTCCTACTTCGACGAGAAAAAATTTCCCAAAATTAGAAATTTTGCTTGTGGGATGAGTTCAATATTTGCCACTGCTTATATTTGTAAAAAAACCTTTTCCTAATTAAAGTATATTAAATCTAAATATAGACCTAATTTATCAGATCAACACTTAAGCAGCATTTTAAAAATCAGCACAACTATTACACCCAACATTGATTCAATTATATCAAAAAAGCAATGTCAAATGTCTCATTAATAGTATTATTATATGTGTTATGTTCTGTATGATGATGTATTATATATTATAGTTATTTTAATCTTCATCACGTTTTTTCTTTGGCCCGCAAAGCCACAGTAAGTAGTTAATTTGGCCAGCGGTTAAAAAAGGTTGGAGATCCCTGCTCTATGGTATATGAATAGCTTAATCTAAACAAAATGGTTTGAGAAAGGGTGTATAACTAATATATGATAAAAACAAACATATAAATTGAAAATGAAACAACGAAAAGTGGCAACATTTACAGTTTTTACCCACCTGTGGGCAATGATAATAATATTATTACTTGTACCGCTAATTTGAAGAGATTTGTATTATAAGGCTTATTAAGTATACCCCAACTGTAGCAATTCTTTAAATCTATTTTTAAAAACACTGGAAATAGATAAACATACCATTTATGAACAAATCAGAATTGATTTTTCATTTTTCACCAAATATTTCGTTTAAAATTTAGCTCTTCTACATTCATTTTCCACTTATTTCAAATAGTTTCTCGTGCTTTATCCAGGCAGTCAAGAAAACTGTTGGTAGAAAAACAAAGGTGCCACAAAAGGCTATTATTTGCAGACCCTAATTTCATTTTCATCAATTTACCCTGTTTTGTGCAATGTCATGAATAAATCCCCATACCGAAAAATAATAATAGTGAATGATCTAGTAACCTTGGGGGCTAGTTGGCAGCTATCTGGACTAAATAATCTTTGCTGTTGAGATGGTATTTAAAAGTTAAAATTCCCTTTGTAGTCAGAATTTAATAACTTATGGCAAAAAACATATTTCTGCAATCATTGTTCTTTAGATTCTCTATTAATAATTTTCTTGACTAAAGGGTTGGATAGAGCATGAAAAATATTTTAAAAAAGGTCGTTCCAAAATAAATATTTTCTTAGGAATAAAAAATTAACAATCCTATATAGTAAAGTATAGAGGTTGCATTTGGTAAATAGTTGATGGTATTAATATGGAGTATTTATAGAAATGTATAATGTAGACAGTAAAAGCCAGCAAATAAGTTTTTCTGGATACTTACGTCATCATTTTGATGTGTCCGTAAAATTTCTAAAGTTTTGTATTCTAATAAACCACGCCAAGAATTGTTAGCATCAATTTGGTAATTATACATAGTTTCTACAGGTATTTGTATCCCCTTCTTACGTGCTGAATGTATACATCCCAGTAAAGCACCTAATTCATTATCTGTATTTAAATATCGTTCTTTTGTTCTAAAAACACAAATCAAACTAAAAATAAAATTAGGTTTGTTGCTAACACTTACAATGCCTTTAAAGCAATGCACTGAGAATTAAAAGCCGATATAAAAAGTCTCTGAAAATACGATGTTAAAGGTTGTTTTGATTTTTTAAGTGCTACCACAATTTCATCCACCCAATATTTAACCCAAACCTCCGTAGAATTCACTTCTTTGAGGTGTATCTGCATAAGAGTTTCATAGCAGGAGAAAACCTACAAAAGTTTGTTGGAAAATTAACAAACCACTGGCATCATCAAAGGTCTACCTACAGTAGAAACCCTGGCTGGGTGATCCATTTCTTTAAGTAATTGTTTAGCCAAATCCGGAATATCCTCCATAAGAAAACTACAGCCAATTTGACAGCATATGAGAGTAATGGCAGTGTAACGAGTGCCGCAATCGGGAAGATTCCTTAGCCAGTGTAAAATTGTATTCAACAATATATGATTACCTATTAAGGCAAACATAAAAATATTAATACATATTGAAAAATAAAGCATAGTAACCTTTTTTTACATGCTTTATAGCCAATTTTATAAAATTTTCAAAAACAGTTTTAGTATTATTTTTAACAACTTCCATTCTATCTTCAAGATATATAACTGCATAATCTAATCCCAAGGTCACTAGTGAGGAGACCTCTTCAACTGGTAAATAATTTAAATGTAATGATACAATACTGATTGCTTTCGAAATCACCATTACTTGAGTAGGATTTCCTTTGGCCCTAAAACATACAATATAAATAAATATCAAAAATTTAAATATTACAGAGAAACCTACCGTTTAGCAGATTCAACAAGTTCACTAAACATAGAGGGCAAGATCAAATTATTATTGACTTTGAATTGTCTTAAAATGTCTTGAGGAGCAACAATTAGTATGCCCACGTACACGCATACTTTAAAAGTTTCAAAAAGCAAATTGTTTTCAATGTATTTCAAGCCAAGTTTCTCTAAAGCTGGTGTTGGTTGTTTACCAAAGTTAAGAAATTCCAGGTAAGGATGTTCTCTATAAATCTGTAACAAAATAATGTTCTAGACAAGTCGTTTTAAATTTTTTAAAATTTGCTTTTACACAAATATTAAATTTAAAAAGATCAAGCATATTTAATAAATTACTTATAAATAATAAGCAGTTGTCGAGCAAATATTCTAAATTATATAAATAGAGACTTCATACTCACACATTCACTTTTAATATCCTCAGGGAGGTGGGTAAACAGTAATATCATCATATGTCCACAGTTACCTTTAATGTCATATGCTACATGTTTGTGAGTTATAATGTCATAACAGCACGTTATTAACTTCAACCTATCTGTTTCACTTACAACTTCAACTTTACACTTTTGCAATAAACCCAAAAGCAATTTAGTTGAATTATAAATATAAGATCTTTGTTGGTGGATTATTGAAGCTGCAGCTGGTAGTTTCCTTTCCCTGAACAGTAACAAAATCATTGAAGAGCATGTTGGTAGTATAGGTGAAAATCAACTGACCATAAACAGTCTACTACTTCAGACAAAAAGCTGAATGTAAAATTAAATGTTAAATTTATATTGCTAGACATTGCCTTAACAACAGCAACCAAATCCAAACTGCTGCCCATAGCAGTAATAAAATAATCTCGAAACATAACTAACTTGGCTGGTTCCTCTTGACTGTTAACATAATTTAACTGAATCTGTACACTTTCAGAAAATTGTTTTGCAAGCAGATTAACATCTCGAACCAGCAACAAAATTCTAAACAAAGTCTTCTTAATTGGATGCTTAGGAATACATGAAATGAATAGAAATGCTAGCAATTTTAGCACCAATTCTTTATCTTCACCAACAATGGGTTCTTCAATATAAGCTGCAAACTAAAAACAGATACCTTTAATATTATAAAATTGAATCAATATATAATACTCGTCATCACGTAAGGTTGCAGTTATTATTTTTATTGTACTTACTGCTCTAACACACTCTTGCTGTATATTGAAATCGGTTGCGCCATTTAGTCTTTCAATTATGATTTGAATGTTTTCATTTTCGGATTGAAAAAAAAGTCTTAGGGGTATTAAGCATGTTGAGGCACAAATTGTATTTTGCTTCATTGCATCTAAAATAAAGCTTTCGTTGAAATACTATTCTAAGAAATATTTTTTTTTATTTTATGACTAAAACTTAATTGTGAAAAATTTACCTGCGCTATTTGAGCTACAGAATATCGGTGATAATTATTTTATTTTAAATCCCTCTCAATTTTTGAGGTTAGAAAGGAAATGCACATGTTTCGCATGTATGGGTTCCAATGTTGGCAGGTGAAGTTTGTTAGGAAGGGTCAGCAACGCAAAACACTTTTTTTGCGTAAACAGTAAGCGTGCCATTAAACACATTTTCAATAATTAAAATTTATAAATCCTTCGTACTTCTACACGTCGTAAACTACATAATAATGTCTAAATGCTAAAATTCATTCAAATCACGTAAAAGAGATAGATGTCAAAATAAAAAGAAAAAGATTGCCATTGAACTACATACAAGAGATTATTTTAAACATATGTAGATCATAGATCACAATAATATTTGGAAAAAAAAACAAAACAATTATTTTTTTTAAATAATGAGATTCACCATTAACATGATGATGATTTTATTTTTTTTTTATTATAATTTGTGTTATCCAATGGTATATAGCTAAATTCGTCAGGATAATTATACATACAAAACACAACACCTAAGTGTAAATTACTTATTGCGTTAATTTATTATTTACTTTACGTTATGAAAAAAAAACTACACTGTTTATTCAAAATTGTATAAAATTTGAATTTGAAAAGTATACCTGGGCTTATCCAAAAAACATCGCTTGTATTACTTACTTTTTAAATAATACTAAACAATCGTATACATATCCTCTTTTAACATTAATGTTTTAAAGTATTATTGGAATGCAAAAAGACTTTCAGAGAATATATCTGCATGCTTCTAAACTTTAGTTGAATTATTTATTAAATTTTTTATAGAACTGTTCCAGACGTGACGGAAATAACATAACCTTTACCATTATTACCGATTTACAGTTACTTAATAAAAAAGTGTTAGATACTTAACAAGTAAACAAATGTTCTTAGGGCCATTATTACTATTATTATTATTATTACTAGCGACTTTCATTTATTAATTATTACACATTATTAAAATAAAATAATATATTTAGTAAAATATTTGAATTTGGAAAATGTGCGGTGGCAAATTCAGACAGCATATTATGAAATCATTTTTAAACAATATTGTATCATCATTAAGCTCTTGTGTTATTATGAGTATTTTTAAAATGTACTGGAAGTGCAGAAGGAGGTTCGAAGAATGCATCCAAATGTTTCCAAAATTTTATTTAAATCTTCAACTTCAGATTTTTTTCTGTTAAGCCTACTAGTCAAAATAATAAAGAGATTGGCATTCCTTGTTATCACCATTACTTACTTATACATGCTTAAAACGACTAAAGTGTTTAAAGTTAAAGTAAATTTTACATGTTTTCGCTACTATTATTATCATTCAGAAAACATCTTCATTACGAACCCTTATAAATTATCATCTGTTGACTGCTAATTAATTAATTATTATTATTCTATTTAGTAACGACATCTTCTGCTGGCATATGCATATAATACATACTACATATGTATATAAATCTTATTTTTCGGATTTGTTCAATTTGTCCTTGTAGTACCCAAAAAATAGTACTTCTATATTATTTACTAATTTTATCCTAGATTACTAGTAGGTATCAGCAATTAGTTTATAATTTTTAAATAAATTCAAGCTTGTAGTAGTTAATCAATCAGTTTAGATATTATTAACTCACATGTCTCTGGCAATTCACGTACAAATGCAGCTGATGTAGACGCCATGTTCAACCAACGAAAATAGAACGTTACTTTTGAAGGCACCAATCACAAGGTTTTCCAGTTGAAGCTATCGCAGCGAACGCACTCACGGTAATCTTAATTTGTGTATGGAATGCTACCTAAAGAAAAAGATAACGAAATCTGTTTATCTTCGTTTTTTTTGACGTTTATTCTTAACCCAAAATGCAATTAATTAAATAAAGCAATGTTTTTAAAAATATGAACCTATAACTGCGCTCATATAAAAAGAAAAAAATCGTATATGATGGAAGAAAATGAGGTTCTTTTACAATCGATAGAAGCTTATAAAATACAGGTAATGTTTGTAAATATAATTATTGGTGGAAGAATGTTTACCTACCTACATTAGAATTTTATCAAATTCTAAACGCCAATTATCTGTTAAATTTGTAGTTATCAGATGTGGAATTGGCAATAACAGCAGCTGAAAGCGATTCTGATAAGGATGATCTTATCAGTTTGCGAGACAACATCAAGCAGCTTATCGATCTTACTCAAGAAAACTTCAATCGAATTACAGCCCAGGAAAACTCCAACCACGAGAGGCATGATCCACTTGCAGATGAATTTGCATTATTTATGGTAATTTTTTGTATGGTTTTTGTTGTGTTTACAAAGTACATTATTGTTTAGGCTGAAATGGAAAAGGAAGGTGCGGTTGAAAACAAGCCGGAAAATGAGAGCCTGGACGTGCAATCAGAATTAAAGTCACTGGAAGGAATGAAATGTAGAGCACCACATGAACATCAGTGGGGTGACACTATGTATCATAATGCTATGGTGTGTTCCATTATACCCGCTGTTGAACATCAAAGTTTTGAAGAAATAGAGGTAGGTACATGAAGGTTATCAAGTAGCTAATGTAACAGAGCCTAATTACATACACATGCTAAATTACTAGTTAGATATATGTAAGTAGGTATATGTGTTGTGACTGTATGGCAATAGTCTCATACGAAAATAAAACATGTTATTATCATAGCCCCAGCATTTTATAGTAGTCCAGGAAGTTTAGCATTTCACTTCGGAAAAATGTATAGTGGGCTATAAATTGGTGTACACTTCCCTTTCAGCTCCCCAAACAATCTGTGAAAAGTCCCAAAGATTCCGGTGTATGCATAACTTTTGACAGCGGAAAAACGGCCCAAAAAAGTACCTTTTTCCGTTTTTTGCCAATTTCTTCATTCCCAACGATCCTAGGGCTATGAGGTGTACTTATAAAAAAGAAAGAACGGAAAATTCTCTACAAAAAAGGTGATATAAAGTTTACTGATAACACTAATAGTTTTTACGTAAATTGAAACTCCGGTAAAAATTTTGTACGGATATTTTAATGCACATAATGATCAAAATATAGTTTTCTGTGCGTTATCTTCCAATATTTACATTTTTTTATTTTATACGAATTGGGGTATGAAAAATTGTATATTTCAGTGAACAAAATTTATTATTTATTTATTTACATTATTGATTATTAACTTAGTTATAATAATGAGTACAAAAATTAGGTTTGCTATTGTAACTCAGTTTTGACTTATTTTCTGACATTGTCTTTTTATCCATCCTTGATTTATTTTTCATTTTACTACTGGACTGTGGAAAATACCACGATTCGGAATAATCAATAGAGGTTGTTTCTGGATCGTCGACCGTACACCGGAATCTTTGGGACTTTTCACAGATTGTTTGGGGAGCTGAAAGGTACGTGTACACCAATTTATAGCTCACTATAAATTTTTCAGAAGATGAGTCCATTTTTCGCCTAAAGTTCCTGTACTATAGGAATTATTTGTGAAAGTAAACTTAGATAGTACAACATCTCAATAGAGGGACCTGTGACTATCCCGCCCCCTCTCCATTTAGGTTTTTAATTTTAAATTGGAAATTGTCAACCATTGCAATATCAAAACCATAGCCAGAATTATATATTTAATTTTAGAAAGTTAGTGTTGGTGAGGATTGTACTTCAGAAATAAGGATGAGAATTCCAATAATTATTTGAATAAAAAAAGGGCAGAAAATACTTTAGGTTTTGGGGTTGATACCATAAGCTGATGGGAAGCAGAGTTATGCATTTGCAGACGTTCAAAGCTTTATGAGCAGCTAATATAACAAATTTGAATGAACCTACTAAAAATGAAAGTGTAGCAGGAGAAAGGAAACTTAGTCACAGTGTGAAAAATGTGTGTTTTTGTTGATAGGAACTGAGGCTTTGGATTCTCTAAATCACACTACTGATTGGCTTTAGCTTTTCTCGGTAGGGTTGAATTTTTTTCACCAGCTTGATATTTGTGCCCTCTACCATATAGATGAAGGAATTGATGGCGTATTTGACTAATCTGTAGTAGCTTTACCTTCATTTACTATTTCTTGACAAAAAATACCCACTGTGTTCTAAAGAGTTTATTTTCTATTAATCTGTCTGCTTTATCTATTGTAATTATCTAATAACTATTCATATCTTTGACATTTTGAAAAAATAACATACATTGGCAGCAAATTCCGTTCTTCTGAAGTAGAATATGTCATCTGTCTTTCTAATTCTTCAACAGTATAATTAATGTTGAGTTCTTAACAGTTAAAGTTTAATGATTTTTTTGCACTGAAAGTTTTAATGAAATAGATATCTCTTTGGTTTTAAGGGGATAAGTGGCTTAAAATTAGATAAAATTACCATTTTCTATTGTCACTATATTTAGTTTAATAAACAACCTTTCAACATGCGGTTTTTTAAACTAGTAAACAACATATCAAAGATTGAAATGAAGTGAAAAAACCAACAAAAAAAATCATAAAAACTGCCAAAAGTAGAGCAGTAAGATAAAATCCACCTTATGTATTCTTTGTATTAAACTGAAGATTGTGTATTATTGGTTTTTATTTCTGTTTTAGGTAAAAATAATGTTTATCAACCCTACCCATGAAGAAATGTTACCTTGTCCATATCTTATGGAGACCAACTGCAAGTTTACTGATGACAAGTGTAAATACTCTCATGGGGAAATTGTTCTGTTTTCAAGCCTCCAGGAGTACGTTGAGCCAAATTTTGAGCTATTAATTGTAGGCTGCAAAGTGTTAGCTAAACAAGCTAATAAACTATGGAGTAGGGGAACAGTTAAGCGATTATTCGGGGAGAAATGTTTAGTAAAATTTGATTCTGATCAGAAAGACTTGGAATTAGAGTTTCATGATGTACTACCTCTAAGTAATAGTGAGGAAGATGATGAAGATTCTGCTAATGATAGTGGTAGTGACAGGGAAGACATTATTAATATGAGTTTAATGAACACTCCTACCACTCAAGCATTGGGCAATTGGGAAAAACACACTACGGTAAAAAATTTCTCACTTAATTTAATTATAAGTTGTAATACAGTTCAGTATTTTAACCAAATCTTACAAATCATAAGATTATAGTTATTATGAATATGTATCATTGTTTCACTTTTTTAGGGTATTGGATCCAAAATAATGCAAAAAATGGGATATGTTGTAGGAACAGGTTTAGGTCGCTTAAGTGATGGTAGAACAGAACCCGTCACGGCAGTAGCTCTTCCACCGGGAAAATCTTTAGGTGAGTTTACTATATTATATATTTATTCATATTTTATAACAGACGGTGGATCATTTATCACTATTAATTACTTTCCTGTTTGAGACTTGATATTCACCACATTTACCAGAAATGTTCTTTGCTAAAAAATTAGTAAATTTGAATAATAACGACGTAATATTTTTTTACTTTAATAGATCACTGTATGCATCTTAGAGAAAAAGCTGGAGGAGATAAGGATCTGTTCAATGTAGAAAAAAAGTTGAAGAGGCTACAGAGAAAGCAAGAACAACAAAACATAAAAGCATACGAAAGAGAAAAGAAACAAGTTAATGTTTTTAATTTCCTTAACGAAACTCTTTCTAAACAGTCCAAAATGCATGATGCCATTGCTTCAAAGAGTGTACATAGGCAAGAAATCAGGAAAGAAACATCAAGAAACCTAAATGTTGCTAGTTTAAAGATTGATGAAGATATAAAAAAGATCGAAAGAGATTTGCATAAAATAAGAGATTCTCTTAGCAGACATTCAGATGTTAAATCGCAAATGCATAAAAGTTTGAAAGAAAAGCTACACCTAAAGCAAAACGAACTACAATCCCTTAAAGCTAAAGCTTTAAATATTTCCCATGAACAAAGAACAAGAAAGGATAAAAAGAAGTTAACAGTATTTTAACCTATTGCATTTTATTTCGAATAATAAATAAAATTAGTTACTGTATAAATATTTTGTATAGTTTTTTGTTTGATTTCAGTGATTGTATATAAGCGACATAAATTATTTAATTTTTATAAGATTTTAAAATTAAATTGTACTTTCTACATTCTATGTATGTTTTTAATAGTAGATTGTATTAAATGTACATTACGAACTTTGTCAAATAATTACTAAGTACAAAAATTATGTTTTAAAATCTTAATGGGCAAGAAAATACTATACTAATGGGCGATTCATAACACATGCAACAAGATTTGGCAAATTACTACGAAGATAATATTGAGTAAAAAATGTGTATGAATGTATGTCCCAGTTGCATGCAGGCTCTATTTTGTATCTTTGATATTTTGAAATGTTTTATATAAACATAAATGGAAATTCAGTTTCATTCGTTTCAATAATATTTTACAGGATATTATTACATAATTACAATGTTTTTGTTTTAAGGGCCTTCTTCAATACGCGAAAAGATAGCAATTTCTGAAAGTTGATTAATTCAACTGATTTCGAGATAATTCAATTTATGTGAACAATGAAGTATTCATAATAATTTGGATTTATCAAACATGTTAATTTATCATAATTAAAGATCTGGAAACAAAAATAATTTCAGTTGTAAAGTAGTTTTATTTTTGAATTGCGGTACTTTTTTTGTTTGTTTAATTTACAAACTCGAAAACTGAATAATTTGGAACATACCAATTCTAATGAGCAATTCCACCACAAAAGAAAGCTACTTATCTGGGTTTCTATAAAAATAGGGGTTTTTATGTACCGAAGTTACCTATTTATGTAGCAGAAGTAGTACATAAAGACGCCAACAAACAAGGATGTGATTTCTTGTTTATTACCGAGGTGCTATGCTCCTCAATATGAATTTTGTGCATTTTTACATGCCAAAATTGAATTTTATTGTGTACAAAATAACTTTCCACTGACTTTTCAGTAGATAGATAACTTGTTTGATTTTGTGGCAGGTTTTAGTTTTAAACCTCTATTCACTAGGTACCACTACATATGTTTATCAATGATCTTTCATCTATAAAAAATAATTATACTAAAACTACTCATAAATAAGCTATTCCTCACACAGGGTTGATTAGCCAGAGAAGAAGAAAGAGATGGTGTTTTATGATATGTACATCGAATTAAAATTACAAATATTTCTTATCGATAACAGTTGTCTTAAGCAAGCCACTCAGTTGCTATTATACTTTTGATGGACCACATTATACGAATCAAATTTCAGAATGGATTCAAAATTTGAAAACCATAATAAATATTCAAATGAACATGGATCCAATTTGAAATAGTTTGCCAAAAGTATGGCACTCTGAAATGTGGAACACAGAAAGATGGAAATGCATGGAGGAGGCCTATATCTAAAGCTGGATAGAATACAGCTGATGATGAAATCAACATTTTGTTTACTTATTTATTTTCTTAAACAATTTTTTTAAAAAGCGAGTTGTTTAATAATGGTCGTAACCTCCCTGTTATTGAAATGAATTTGAATAAAAAATAAATTTTACTCTTAATTCAAAAATACTAAAAATAATGTTATTTGCACCTTTTTGCCAAAAAAAAAGAGCAAGCCCATTGTTAAAATGTTCATAGCTCAATGCTTTCCCCATGTTAAGGTTGACTCAGACCGGCGGACGCGGAGCGGAAGCGGAACGGATTCGAAACCGCGGCGGTACCGCTCACAAATTGCTCTGCGTACATTTTAATGGGATGATTCAGAGTGCGCTACGGAGCGATAACGGAGAGATAGCGGGAAGCCGGCGGTGTGCCGGCGGAGCGGTTTTGAATGATCGGGGAGCGATTTTTATCGACAAACCGCGCGGTTCGATAAAGACCGGGAGTGAAATATAATATTATTTCAGTACAGCACAGTGTCAGGTGCAGGAGTTACAGATTTTTGATAATTTATATCATTTTTTCGTATATGATCTCTTAATAAGTTTAATAGTTCATAGAATTTATCTACTGGCATACGAAAATATTCAAAAAATTTGGAGTCGTCTTTTAGAAGTTCTTTAAATAGTGTGTGAAACTCTCCATCTACGTAACTTGTGGACGGAATATCATGTCTTCGTAGGCGTTTTCGTTTTTTGGTGGTACTATTCTCGTAGGCTATCACCACTAATACGTTTAATAACTCTTCATCGGAGCTATCTGAACTGTTTGAGAACATCTTTAGAAACCTTTTAATAAATATTGTTTTAGCTACCTATTTAACTTATAAGTTGAACGCCGTATCAAACCAACTTCGTCGTCGAACTACCGCTTTCTGTATGAATGCCTATCAATCTAAAATCCACCAACGCTCCGCTCCGCTACCAAACCGCTTACGCTCCGCTTCCGCTCCGCGTCCGCCGGTCTGAATAGACCTTTATAGTATATCGACTTTTCATAAAAAAAGTGTATATTTATAATAATGCTTTTAATATGCAGGATATCCACACACTACAATGAAATCCATACATTTATAATTGTTTCTTCTGTTTTTTAATAGGATTTATTTAGCAATGTAGTTTTGCCATTAAAATAAAATTAAATTTTGCATTTCAATCGGGCAGTTTATAACCATGTGTTTTTTTATGGAAAACCCTGAATATTACAACTGGGTATACATACAATAAAATAATAGCGGTGCATTTAGAAATGAGGTGCCTTAATGACAAAGCAAATGTTTCGAGAAATATATGAAATGGATATGTTAATTAACAATTAAAACTTATATCTAGATTTGTTAGCTTCCATATCTTTCGCATGTTCTTAAATTTGGATAAATTATTTTGAAAAATGTTCAAAAGAGACAACTGCTTAGCTTGCTCATGCATGACTGACCACTGGTAAAAAGAATATTTGTAAATAAAGATTTACATTTTTTACATATTATCAACACCGGATTCATTGAAAGAATAATGCATAAGATTTTGATATTGTAATTAGATTTGTTTTGAAGGTGGTTCAGTTCAATTTCTATTTTAATATTAATTTTTAGTTAGGAATGGTATTATCAACGCCGAGTAGCCCAGTGGTAAGAGGGCTAGGCTCGCAATGCGAAGTCCTCGGTTCGAACCTTGGGATAGGCAGAAATTTTTCTGCAATTCCTAAGGTCGATATCGAGCTCGGTAATCCATTCGACGTTGAGTTAGAATTAACGGCGCTTCTCCTAACCACTGGCTGACCAGGAGACGTAACAAGGTCACACACAACATCATACACACAATTAACAAAAATAGTGAAAATGGATAGAGCGTATGTAGTTGAGGGGAACGGGAGGAGCGTGATGCAAGTCTAAATGGAACCCATCACCTTCAATTAATCCCGAATGTATAAATGGCAACCTCGACACCATAAGGTAAAAGAGAAATTGATAAAGAAAGAAATTAAAACGCCAGGTATATCCAGTATGGATATTCAGGGGGTTAGCACCGGTTTGGCAGATCCGGTTATTAAAATAATCTGGGTTTGGCGAACCGGTTGTTAACAGATGGTCTGGTTCTTCCCTCACAGGGGTATATAAATTTTCGAAAATAAATATTTTGTAAACCTTATGAAATATTTATTTCAAACAGGTAAAGTTTGATTATCTCGCTACGAGATTTTACTGCAGTAGTCAAAACAAAGCAAAGTCCCGGCCAATATTATTTACTAAAACCATTCCTAAAAGTAAACTGCAATTCATATACAATCAAAATATGGCAAAACGCACCCAATTAATAAGGTGAAGTATTTATTTGATCTGGTCTCCCATAATTTTCGGGGCGAATGGGGATATTTTATTTTATTAATGTAAAGCGACTTAAAAACAATGAAACGACAAAGTGATATTACTTTAGTAAATAAAAACAAATACTAGTGATGAAACAGTTGAAGAAAAAAAATGAACATCCTGTAGGAGAATATTAATTATGAGAACTTTGTAAGGCAATAGCTTTATTGCCGTCAGCAGTTTTCTGTTTGAGTACTTCACCAGATAGCGTGATATTGGAAATAGTTTATGTTTATCAATATGGTCTAGAAAACAACTTGAATATTTTGAAAACACATATCCATGGATAGGTATTTCTTCTGAAAAAAATTATATACCTAATATTATATTTTTCTTGTCAACAATTGATTCTTCGGCAAAAAAATATTCTAATTGTATCCTCGGAAAAGTATTTTGTTGTAAATATTTTACTGCCCCCTCATTTTTTTGCGAAGTGTTGGATACATCCCTGGATAAGCGAACCTGTTAGTTTAAAATTTGAATAGCAATACAGCGTATATCACTGGATATCTAACATAAGAATATATCACATACGGTACCATTGCATACATTGCTTTTCATATGGTGCATAATCAAAGTATAGATACCTTTTTACATATATTGAAAGTTTTTAGTTCTAGCCATATCTTGCTTTCTTCAAGCCAAGCCTTCTGATTTTTGCAGTTACCTTCTCCTTCCTTTTTGAACTTTGTCTTTGCCAGGATAATTATGTTGTTGCAACTTATTCTCAGATCTTCCTGCTTTGGGAGGTAAACATACTAGACGAGTCTTTTTCTGTTGATTCTATACATAGTTGTTGCATCACCTTTCAATCTTCGTTCTCTGTATGTCTCTAAATCTAGAAGTACTGTAAGAGCATGTGCATTTCGAGAGCTTTCAGTCAATTTTTATTTTGTTCTCAGTTCCCATAGAATTTTAATTATTAGTTGGGAGCTTTTGTAAAGTGTACTTATTCCAACTACAATAAGGGTACACTAAACCAGATGGATAGTGTTAGTATACAAAATGTAAAAACCTTTAAAACCTATTGCTAAATGATTCAACTGAGATGGTGATTAAGGCGGTCCCACTTCCAAAGGCTGCAATTCTGTAAGGAACTATTTTACGAGCTAAGTTTAAAATGGGGACCGCGGAATAGTGGCCGCAGCGCTTGGCTTCGGAGTTATTCTACCAAAATTGCTCAGGTTCGAATCCTGAGCAGTGCACTTTCTCAGTGTGTATGTGGTGTCTTAGGTATAGTAGGGGCATAGGGTTTTCAGGGGTGAACCGGGATAAGCTGGGTGGGAGGGGAATCATGGAACTGCCTTTGGCACCTCCATGATTCTTTAAAAAACAGGTTTGAAATGTTTTTTCCATTTCTGAATGACACATGGTAATAACTTAAAACTTTTACAACACTAAATAATAATAATACGTATTGATGCAGTTACAAAAAGTATTTATAAGTTATTTAATATTACACATAGTTCAGCACCTTACTGATTCTCAGTACTATAAAAGATCAGAACAAAGAATTTAGATTTCCTTTAAATTATTCAACATGGTACCTATCCTGTAGTGTCTTTTGGGAATTGAAAATTTTCTGAGATAAAACTGGGCCATTATTCAATGTGAATGTCTATTGTATCAAGTACCATATTCAGGACTATAATTTAATATTACCAATGTTGTTTACATTGTATACTAGTTCAACAGTACACTACTTCTGTCTAATGCAAAAATTAGATTGCTGGATGCTGCATGCCCCCAATTAATAATGACATAAGGCATGATCCAATGAGACGCAAAAATAAGCTAACCATAATCAAGTCTTAAAAACAATTAGGTAGGCCACAAATGAAGGTTGACAATGTGGAATGTGTTCAAAACCAATTTGAAACATGCTAAGTAGACTCGAAAAGCTAAATGTTATTCTAAATTTACATAAACAATTAACATCAAAAAATTTAAACGCATTACAATCTTACCAACTTCAAATCTTTTTTTGTCAATCTCAAATGAGATTTAGTTTGGTATAAGAAGCAATCACTGAATACATACTTCCAGGAATAAAAAAAACCAGTTTAATTGTTTATTTTCTATCGTAAAATACAAGGAAAATACATAAAACTATATAAGAAGAATAGCTACTATATCCGATCCAAGACACAACATAAAACTTACCTACTTTAAAGCCTAACAACACCAACTGGTTCAGTCAAAAGAGAAAATACACAAGAGGTATGAAAGTGCATCAGATCTAAGAAATAAACTAACTACAAGAATTTAAGTACTTTTACTTATTCATAAGCACATGAGTGCAAAATGCTAATACTTTTGATTTATACTTATTTTTTTTTTAATTTGACTGTTCCAGTAGATGTTTCATAAATCTTAGATGTATAATGCACGATACAAAAGAAATGATTTAGTATACATAGCATGGTATACGTGAAGTAGTATACTTGTGTATTATAATTTATTTTCAAATGGCGGTGTTAAGCTTATATTTAGGGAGACAATTCCTGATGCATTCCAGGATCATAACCGCAACTGCTTGCATCATAAGCTGAACTCTGGTCATACGCAGATGCCATTGAATACCCCATAGAGTCTTGGGGCGGAGCGGGAGACATCATTGGTGTGGGGGTGCCACTGTAAGGAGAGGCACCAGCTGCCTTTTTAGCTGCATAGAGATTAGCTTCTTCCTGTGCCTTACCAATATTCTTCTTGTATCTGATGCGCTTGTTGCCAAACCAATTTGAAACTTGACTAACAGTTATGCTGCACTTACGAGCCAGTTCTTCTTTTGCTTCTTCACTGGGATATGGGTTAGAGAGATGGGAATAGAAGTATTCGTTCAGTATTTCGGAAGCTTGCTTGCTGAAGTTACGACGTTTCCGACGAGCATCCAAAAAGCGTGAACGCAAAATCATCACAGCTTCACACGTTGACTGTTTCAGCTGCATTTGTATGGAACTAAACTTTTTGTGTATGATCTGAACCATACGTTCGATTTCTTTTGGAGTTATAGGTCGTGTACGCGATTGCTCACGCAAGAGATTCATTACATGCGTTGTGAATTCGTTGCAGGCTTGTTCATATTTTTCAAGTTCTTGATGGTATATCTGGCGAATCTGTCCCAATTTAGCTCGATAATCCGAGTGTTCGATTGCATTGTCTGGTTGCCCTCCTTGCGAGGCTGCAGATGCCGATGCAGCAGCTCCGACTCCACCACCTTTTTCTGGACCAGCAACTCCCTCTGCAATTAACATATTATCCAACCGCATCAGCTGAGGATCTGGAGGTTCCTCTTCTTGCGTGTTCCGAAGGGATAGCACTGTTTTTTCCTTGATTTCACACAATACAGAGAACAGTGCAGGTTTCATTCTGTGGCAATTTAGGGTATGTTTCCGGGCTTGTGCTTCATCCAAGCTTTGATCGGTTATGTTCATTATTTGTTGTAGGATTTCGCCAATATCTTGTTTACGCGGTTCATTTTCGCCCCCGGCTGAGGCATCGCCTTGCGGGTTCATTCCGTACGGTTGCGGAGGCATTAGACCTCCTCCCCCATGTCCCATCATTCTTCCAGGATCATCCATCACCGAAATGTCACTTTATTAAGCGGTTATTGTTCTATTTTTTGAGCACCAGATACACAACTACTAAAATGGTGGGTTCTTTAACAACACAGGTAAACAAAGCTGATCAACTTTTTCTCTTT
This sequence comes from Limonius californicus, assembly GCA_014611495.1. NCBI lineage: Eukaryota > Metazoa > Arthropoda > Insecta > Coleoptera > Elateridae > Limonius > Limonius californicus. Next base: position 33,795 of record JABXWE010003647.1, read on the forward strand.
AGGTAATAGTTACGCAAGCGCACACAACAGGAATTTTATGGATCTTTTCAAGGGCATGGATGCTGGGATGTGTCAGATTTTGTGCTTCGTTCACTTATCATAAATCAGAGTTGCGAAATTGATCTCCGTTCACAATCATCGCCATTACTATTACATTCAACCAAATACCGGTGATTCTTCTAATATCTTCATCTTGAAATATCAAGACGCACCGAAACCAAACTCCCGATTTTACGCGTTTCACGTGCAGTAAAATATAATTATAATAAACACTTCAGAATGAACGATTATCCTTTTGATACAGTATTATTTTCTTAGTTCGAGTTTACAATGGGTCAAATGTGGCCTAACTGCATAGAGATGCTTGGAAAACCGCGTCCTAGATTTCGCTCTTTCAAATCATCAATTATCATTATTTGCAGATGTCCAAGTTCCGTTAGCCGCCTCGGAGAATAATTTACAAAAAAAAAATATATAAACTTCATAAGACTTCTTAAATTTCTCTCTCTCTCTCTCTGGATATTCAATCAGATTAATTGGTTTCATGCAACGTTCCCTGCTTTCCTGTCTAGGGCTAACCTTTTCATTTCTCTATAGTTACATCCAACGTCTTCCATTATCTGCTTCTTCGGGTAGCTTAATATATGTATATAATATAGGTTTCTCCAGGCCCGTAGCCAGCAGTGAACGTCAGAAGAGGCAGTGTAAATATTTGAAAAGGCAAAATTAATTCTTGTCTAATAATTACAATACTTATTGGTCATGGTGTCTATGTGGGTACCTATAATAAGAAGATCTGTTCGCTGTTGGATCATCATAATACTTTACTATAAATACAAAAGTTTTAAACAATTTTAATTTTTATTAAATTACTACTAATAAAATAAACTCTTCTGGGCAAAACACCATCCTAGGGGGCCGCTGCCCCCTTCCTACTGCCCCACTGGCTACGACCAAGGTTTTTCTGACATTTGGCTCATTCACCCTAGCTTCCATAATTATGAGCAGATTGTGAGTAAAAGACCTCCATGTCATAGAAGGTATTCTGCAAGTTGGCCTCTTCTTTAGGTGATAGATTTCCAGATGTTGGGATTTTTTTCTGCTATATTTAAAATTTCTCCAGTTAGTGATCCGATGTCTTATTTCCTTCCTTATTCTGCCTTCTTGTAAATTTACTGTTATTACAACTTTTTGTTGCTTGTATATGTAGTATACCATATTTATCGTCGGTTTTTATTCGTTAGTAATATATTTTTTATAATCTCAAAAATTCTTTTCCATCTGACGTTGTCAAATGTCTTTTCTATATCTATATTATGTGTCGCATATACAATTTTCTATAATCTATACTGATCTGTAAGTTATTGTAAATTTGTTTGCGCCATCTATATTTGGTGTTTCGCAATACCTGATAATACACTATATCAAGAGATCCAAAAAAAGCTGATCCTCAGCGGGCTGTAGAATGAAAAGTCACGTCTTTACTAGACTAAAGGAATGTTTATGATGTCATATAAATTACAATAGTTATCTTTTTTTTTTATATGAATCTGACAGATTGTTAAAATGATTTCTAATACATTTCAAAGAGCATTCATCATTGAATCTTACTTTCGGAACGGCTTTCAAGTTGACGGAGAATTGACCTATTCGATTCCTCCTTGTTATGTGGAATTCCGAGAGAGGTTCAGGTATCCCAATGAAACTATTACATAGGTACCGAAAATTTTATGCTTTGGTTAAGAATTTAGTCAGCAATCTTCGAGAAACTAGAAGTGTTGGAAGGAAAGAATGGTCTGGTAAGCCAAAGAAGATAGTAGGTACCTGCTTTAATTGAAACTGTAAGACAACAAATTGACGAGGCTCCAAAAACACCAATTAGACATTTATGCCAGCAAGTTGATGATTTAAGTTACGCTGCACGCCACAGAATATTGAGACAAGCTTTGCATCTGCATACTTACCGATTTATTTCCGTTCAGGAGCTTCTAGAACAGGATTATCCCAAAAGAGTTCAGTTTTATCGTTGGTTTTTGGATAATCTCAATGATGAGCAGTTAAATTTAACCTTTTTTTTATTGACGAAAACTGGTTTTACCTTAATGAGTATGTTAATTCATAGAATATACGGATTTGGAGGAGCGAGAATCCACACATTACAATTAAAACTCCCCTTCATCCACAGAAAATAGGAGTCTGGGTTGGAATGAGTCGTCGTAGGTTAGTTGGGCCAATATTTTTCGAAGGCACGCTAACTGCAGCAAGGTACAGGAACGAATTACTGCAACCTTTCTTAAATGAACTTCACGATGATGAGCTACGGGATGGTTTTCTGCAACAGGATGGCGCAACAGCTTATACAGCTGCAGATACAATTAATTTTTTACGCGAATATTTTGATGGCCCAATCCTTAGTAGGAATACTGCAACACCCTTACCCCCTCGCTCTTGTGATATTACTGTTTTGGACTTTTTTCTATGGTGCTATTTGAAAAACACCATTTTTAGAACTCCAGTTAATGATTTAAACGAACTGAAGCTTAGAATTGAAGAAAACTGTCAAGAAATTAACAACTCCCCTCAATTATTTCAAAATGTTTTTGAAGGTATGAGAAGACGAATTTAGAAATGTTTGGAGGAAGAAGGCAGACATTTTCAACATTTGTTGTAATCATTACCTTAGTTCAGGTTTATTCATTTCTTTTACTGTTGCTCAATAAAAGATTTCTGCTCCTAAAAATTTCATTATTATTTAATTCCAGCTAACACAACCTAACCTGAAATTGACATTATAAACATTCCTTTAGTCTAGAAAAGACGTGACTTCTCATTCCACAATCCACAGCCCTCTAGGGATCAGCTTTTTTTGGATCTCTTGATACATACAGTGCGGCCAATTCTCCGAATAGGGCGCGGGGGACGCCGGCTAAGTTTTTATGCCGATTTTTACGTTTTCCTTCAAGGTTTCGGCGTCCCCCGAGCCCCTTCGGGGATGTTAGAACCGACCGTGAATGCGCCGTACTTATGTGAACAGATGGAGCTCGCGACCGACCCGCTGCGATGAGGTGGACACGTGCTGAACTTCGCTTCGTGTTTCGACTTTGGACATCCTTGGCGGCCGCACGGGAAAGTGCATAAGGAAAAGCTGTTGTTCTCGACGACGCCAACAACATATTCGGACCGCAAATCGCAAAACTTTCCGAGTGTCTTTTTTTCCATAAACTTGTTATTTTCAACCATCTGTCATTCTTTTCTGAATGAATATTTTTTTATGAAACTCAAGAATCAGACGCAGAATTAAAATAAATAGTTCAAGATGGCGGCTAGCCGCAATTTGAAAGTTATTAAATTTAAATATTAGTTAAAAGTAGTATTTAGCTTCTCATTAAAGCACACAAAATTTTCAAAACCAAAAGTTAGTAGGAGGGGAGGATATTTTACGACGGCGTTGTATTAATTACTTATTCTCACTTGTTTTAATTTATTTAATGAGAAATAAATATTCTGCATGTCAAAACTGTTTTGATGTTAAATAGCTAGTAGTAGTTTCAGAGGCACTAAAATCAATTTGCACTTGGGACCGTCAAATGCTTTAATCCACCACTGGTATTACTACCATGGACATTAATTACTAAAAAATTTAATAGCATTTATATCTGTCGATATTTTCTTTCTACAACATGGAAATTTATATATTATAGGAGTAATTTGCTGGTGAACTATAAATCTACCAACCAATTTTTAAAAAATTCTAAGCCCTAAAACGCGTCGCTTTTGACGCTTTTGTGAACGAGCCTAAATCAGCATGCACAAGCGCATTGCAGGACATCAGGAACTTGGGAAGGTTTAGTTGTTTTGGTTCAACCTTGTTTATTTACTTATTACTTATGCAATACAATTAATCAAATCAATCTTATGCTATTATGGATCAACAATTTATTATAAGCAGTGACACCAGTTTGCCATTGCTAAATGGAGATCTTTCGAATCAAGTCATATGTCGAACCTGTCTTTCCGAACAGTGCAGTATGCAGTCTTTATTTGAGGCCGATGTTGATAAAATGTTAATGTACTGTACATCTGTACAGGTGTGTATATTTCCCGATTATTTTATTTTATTTACCCAGAAATTGTAGATATACCAAGGTGACGGGCTGCCTTCCCAAATCTGTACAAACTGTATTATTCAAGTTACACAAGCTTACAATTTTAAACAGCAAGCTGAAGGATCTGATAGTACATTACGCCAGTATCTTGGCCTTTATAAAAATGGAGAACAAGCAATAGCAGATACTACTACTGGATCCAGTACAGATGTAGGCGAGTAAACAGTTTTATTTTTCAAATAGCAATTGTAAATATATTAAATTTTTGTTTACTATATTCATTCTGTAGGTCTAATTTCAAATGAAATTAAACTTGATAACACAGAAAAAATAGAAACAGAAATAGATGAGGTAAAATTAAATGTTCTGCATGTGCTTTTGCAGTTATATAAAACACTTTTTTTTTATGTAGCACAGTGATAATTCACTGGAAGATAACTTTGAAGGTGATGAAGATACTACTGAAAATTTCAAAATCACAAAGAAAATACGGCCAAAATTGTATCAGTGTTGTGACTGTTTTAAGGAATTTTTGAGTGAGTAGATATCTCTTTATTGATATTTTTTGCTTATTTTATATTTAAGTAGCTATTATTAAATGTAATTTTTACGTTTTCTGCGTGAGGTGCTTGTACATTGATTCAGCAAGCCTGTTTTATTAATTTGAATTTGACCAGAAAAATTTGCTGTTTTGCCACTTTTATGGTTGAAGTCTAATATACACTGCTCAACAAAATTAGGGGAACACTTCTTTAGCAGTGCATAATTATTCAAATTAAAGACTGAGGCAAGTATCAACTTTAGTATATTGTTCTTTCAGCATTGCTTAACAAGATACAAAAATCAAATATGCTCTAATTAAATGGTTTTCTTGAGCAACACCAAACTATTGAGAAGACTACCAAAATCGAAATGTGTTTTATCACTTAAAATGTAATGGAAATTCTCTTAACGGCCGAATACCAAGCGTTAGTAGCGCGTGTGCTCTCCATTAACTTCAATAACAGCCTAGCAACGTCGAGGCATGCTGCGAATAAGACGTCTTAACATGTCTTGTGGTAGATTTCGCTATTCTTCCATAAGGGCCTCAGACAACTTTGAAGAGTCCGAGATGCAGCAGGACGCTTCCTAATGCGCCTGTCGAGTAAATCCCAAACGCGTTCGATGGCATTTAAGTCTGGACTCATGGCTGGCCACCCCATCACTTGGATTTCTTATTCCTGGAGGACGTTTGTTGTTAAATTAGCGGTATGAACTCTACAATTATCCTGTTGTAGGATGAAGCCATCGCCAAAATTGTTCGCAAATGGGACAACATGCTCTTGAAGAATCGTCTCAACATAAATTTGTACGATGAGACGTTGAGGAACGACAACCAAGTCTGTGCGATTGTCTATACTAATGCCACCCCACACCAGACCGATCCAGCTCCGAATCAGTCCAGTTCCTGTATACATGCGACAGTGTATTGCTCTCCAGGACGTCTGTAAAAAGCACAGACCTCCAATGTCGAAGTTGCCATTGCACATGTTCGTGGGCAAAATTTGGACGGCTAACTGTGTGATTCCTGCTCAAGCGAGGAACTCGCACAGGCCTGCGAGAAGTCATATTTACTTCTTTGAGTCGTCTTCTAACCGTCTGATCGGAAATTGTCACCAGGTGGCATTTCGGAGTAGATTTTGTAGCTCACAAGCAATAGCAGTTCGTCGGCGAAGAGAAGAATTAACAATATACCGGTCGTCCTGAGGGGTAGTTTTTCTTTCAAGGCCTTGTCCAATTCTCCTGGAATATCTACCCGTTTCTTGGTACATATGCCAAACTCTGCAGATAACAAATGGAGTCGATTGGAGCTGGTTTGCTACATATCGTATAGATCGACCATCTTCAAGCAAAGCAACAGCCCTCGCGATCAATTTCACTTAAATAACGCATTTTGGACTCAAAAGCATTGAAAAAGTCAAAACTGACGGTTTTGCTGTGTCCAGTAACTAATTTGATCAGTTCCAGATGTTTGCTTTGTGGTCAAAACCCATTTTGTTTTGAGACTATCTTTACATTTTGGCGTCTACGATGAAAACGAACAAACGCATCACCATAATTCTTTTTGCACTTTGTAATAAAGGTCTAGAGAATAATATAACAAGAAAAAATCCTATAGACGCTCAAAAAAGTGTTCCCCTAATTTTGTTGAGCAGTGTACTATAATAATCTTATGTAGAAGGTAAAAAAATTTTATGTTGATTTACCAGTTCATAGCAACCTAATTAATTACATAACTGTTCTTAGAAAGTGTAGGTATATGTGAGGCGTGTAGAATCAAAAGCGGACATGTCACATAACAGTAGTTTTGAGAAAAACGTAAAAGACTGCCAAATAAATTGCTAACATAAAAAATTATTTTTTTATGCGCCATTCTGTTAAGAATAATTACTAAATAACAATTGATCAAGAAATTTTATGTAATTTTTATTATTTTAAAAGATATTCAAATATGTTTAGTTCATTTGTCCAGGTTTGCAAGAAAAAACTGGACAAATCCGCTTTTGAAACTTAAATGCACTTTTATTCAGTGATAATTGCAATATTATGAACTGTGTAGACAGAAATTTAAACGATTTATTTAATAATACAGTGTTAGAAATTTAAATTAGAGCAAAAAGATATAAAAAATGTTAGTTGCCACCAAACAGGAGGAACTTCGTCCAAAAATTCGCTTCTTGGTTCACTATCATCTTCATTTTCAACTTCTTCCTGCAAAACATTGCCGTTAAGAATATCTTTAAAAAAGTGAGTGTTGGTAAAGTTGACCATTCCTTTCCAAAGTAAACAGTGAGTAGCATTTCAACATCTTTCTTCTTTGTGGCTTTTACAGGAACCCCTACTGGGAGTTCTGCTGGTGTTATCTGGGATATTGTTCTTCCTCTTTTCGTTATAGGCAAAGCATTTGATGTTGAAGTTTGATAGTTTAATTCTCCCAAAACGTTTATATTGTTCTTCGATGTGCGTTTCAGTATAAGTCGCTTTATTTTTGAAATTTAAAATGTAGAGAACTCGGTGTTTTTATTACAGTCTCCGCTGCTGCTTTCCAATTTTGTACAGTCCAGTCTTTTCCTAATAAGAATAACATAGCTTGTTCTTGAAATATGGCATAATATTCATCAGGCAAAATGATTGTATCCATTTTTCTAAGCTTTTTCTCAGTTATACCAAAGACTCGATCAGGGCATATATGAGTGTCCCGTTACAGGAAATACAATATGAGTTCCTTGATGTTCCGAGGAGATTCTTTTAGCCATTTAGCGCACATTGCTAGTAGCTTGCAATTTCTATTTTGGCCTGAAACACGTGGCACCTTATCAAAACCCATTAAAGTCGCAGTTGATAGATGCAGCGAACGCTGCAAAGTTTGCACCACTAGAAGATCACGTGGTTATACAATGCTTTCTAATTGGTTTGCGTTAGTGCGTATGGACATGTCCGGTTTTGCAACAGCAGCGCTACGGACAAGTCCGATTTTGAAACCAAACCTGATATTCTACCACGATTTAAATAGGGAATGGTCGCTTTTGTTACTAAAATGTCCTATGTACATGATAGAGCAGTCTTTTAGCAACAAAACGTATATCTCAGATTTTTTCACCCAAAATGTGACATGTCCGGTTTTGATTCTATACGCCTCATGTATATGTAAGTATATCCCATAAAATATCCAATTAATGTCCCATTAACTACCTTGAATAGTCGAGATACATCATAGTGTTTAATGTGAGACGTATTGGAGACATATTCACTCTATAAATATCAGTTAGCGTAAGGTATCTCAATGATTAACTGATTAACTTTCGATGTGGTTGTTGTCTCTAGTAACTTTGTATTTGTTTCTAGCTGCTAGAGGTTTAAAGTCCCATAAAAAGCAACATGGGAATCTTTATAATTGTGGGACATGCAATAAAACATTTCCTACAAATTTTACCCTTAAAACTCATATGCGTTCACATGGACTTGGAGAAAGAAGGCACAAATGTTCACAATGTGACAAAAAATTTTACGCCAATAATGAGTTAACTGTATGTCTTTCCAATCTATAGTAAATACTGAAGAAGTTATTGTTTTATTATAGATTCACTTGCGGAAACATACTGGAGAACGACCATTGGTTTGTGCTACATGTGGAAAAAGATTTGCTGATCCTAGAAGTTTAGCAAAGCATAATAAAATACACCTAGGTAGCTTCTATAGTTTAAATAAAAAATAGAAAATTACGAAAAACCTTCATTATTATTTTTAATTTATTGTTATATACCTATTTAATATGCAACTGAATATGGTAATTAATTTAAAACAGCAGAAGCAAAATGTGGTATTTGAAAATGATTGTCAGGAATCAGTGAAAATGTAGCTGAAATTTTTTAGTAAATTGTTTCTTTTGGAAAGACTGGGGTATTAACATACATATCAAATTCAAATATTACAATTGCCAATAAATCACTGACTAAGCTATTACATGGCTAACACCATTAAACATTGGTGTTATTGTTATTTCACCCATTACATAATAAAAGAAATTTTACATTCAAATTATCAAAACCATACTAGAAATTATACAAGTGGCATAAAATAATAAGAAATTTAAATCTGAAGAAAATACTGTGTGAATATCTATCAATAAAAGTTTTGCAAATTATGTTTTATATTAAATAAATACACAGGTTTTGGTAAAAGTCTCAAAAAAAGCAAGATGATCAACTTCAAGCTTGAGCAAAAATATTACTTTTTTAATTCAACACTTTTAGATTGTATATTTTGTGTTTAAAAATCTTATACAACTGCCAACTTAAAGTCGATGATAAGTAAGATATTTACATTTGAAATAACTTATAAGTATTGTTATTAGTTTTAGGTCCAGAGTGCAGATCTAAATTACTTGTTTCACTGGCAGTTTAAACATTTATTTTTTCTATAGTTTACATAATTAACTTGCCCTGAATTTAAAAACAATTTGTGTTGCAATCGTTAAATAAGCTTGCGATCATTGTATATACTATACATTCCTTCTTTTTAGGGGAAAAGAAATATGAATGTGATATATGCAACAAAAAGTTTATTCATTCGTATACATTAACAGCACATCGTAGAATACATACTGGTGAAAAACCTTTTGTGTGTTCTGTATGTGGCCATTCCTGTACTACATCAACTCAGCTTACATTGCACACTCGTACACATACACAGGAAAGACCATATCGTTGTTCAGTATGTCCAAAGGTGAGTTTGAGTTTTGATGAAAGTAATATAATATATTTTGTCGTGAGTGGTTTTTATATTTTAGTGGTAATAAATGTATTTTAGGCATTTGTGAGCGGGAGCGGATTGGCCACTCATCAAATAACACACACCGGTGAAAGAAAATATGTTTGTTCTTACTGTGGTAAAGGTTCAAGAACGTCTACTGATTTAACAGCTCATCTAAGAACGCATACGGGAGAAAAGCCATTTGAATGCAAAGTACCTGGTTGTGCAAAACGATACAAGACTCATAGTCAACTTAGTGCACACACTAGAACTCATACAGGTTAATACATTTCTGTCTATTGAATTATTACATTACTAAATACTATCATCTGTTTGCAGGTGAAAAACCTCACCATTGTACTTTCTGTTATAAAGCATTTGCAGACACTACTCAACTTAAGACACACATGAATATTCATACAGGAACTAAACCATATGTTTGTGCTGTTTGTGGCTATAGATTTACACAGTCTGGATCCCTTTATACTCATATGAAAATACATAAAAAATCTTCAACTTCTGTATAATTTTTAAGGTGTATGTAGAGCGAATATGTTTGTACCGTTATTTATATTGTGATAATGATTTTATAGTATTTGTATTTTTTAATTGACCTATATTTTAGAATTAAATTATGACTTAAATAAAATATTTAACTCCTTTAGTTTTAGAATTGCACTGTGATGAGTTCCCAAAAACTATAGTATAACTTGGTTTTAATGCACCTGTAGGTAAACAAATATTTAACTATTAAGACTAATTTCTCTCAACGTTTTATAAGAGGTAGGTAAATAAGTCGGTTATCGAAGAAAATATTACCTACTTTACTTTATTTGTATCTTGGCTGCGGACAACAGCTTAAGAATACTGTAAGAAAATTAAATTACAGCCATGTCCATAATAAACGTGTTATACCGTATTTGTATTAATGTAAAGTGGGAAGTATGTATTTCATGAATGATAAGAAGTCGAACTATGTTTGTTTAGTGGCAGGCACATCTCGAATGAAACAATTCGAAATATTCGGTTATGCATGCATCACCAAGATGCTAATAATTCATTCGAATGGTAAAAACTTCTCGGATTATTTTCATTTAGTTGTTCGGCTGGTAATCGATATATATCGTTTGCGACGGTATATAATTTGACTAGTATTTGAATGAATTTGTAATTCGAGAACATACTGAAAGATAAACTACAAAGTAACACATTTGTGTGTTTTATGTGATGAGATCGCATGTGTAGTTGAGTTAGCAAAATAAGTTTATAATTTCAAAGTTACGGATATTTATTTCTACTTTTCCATGTTTAAATTCAAAAATATTAATTATAGAATTTTTGTAGATAGATGATTATTCTATTAAATATATTACTGTCATAAACTAGATAAATAAATAAAATAATTTCAGCAACTTATGTCGCTATTTAAAAATATGAAATAAACCAATTTTGTTGATCTTAATCAGTTAGGATCATTTGTAATCTGTCCGGCTTTTCATATTATCTTTCTGGTTAAAAAATGTAGTGGCTAAATTGGTCGTCATGATTACACTTATAAAAACATAAACTCTTAATCAAGTATAATAAAATAATTAGAAATATTATTAATACTTACTAACTTATAACACGGAAAACCATAAAATGGTATATACAATCAGGTTAATCTTACAATGCGACGAAATTTAAATAAATACAGAATAGAATCCAGTCAAAAACCCAAAAACAATTCGAGACAAGAGCAGGCATGCCTGGGAGTCATCGGGAGACGTTTCTCGCATTGTCGAAATGAGCGCGCATTTTGCATTCAAATGAATATCTCGATTATTGAAATCATTCGATTATGCCCATCACTAATGCAGATATATTGCTACCTAAGTAAAATTTTGTTTGCGAAATTACTGGGTAATGTTTGATCTATCTGTGATTGAGTTAATGCAAACATTTTAGCTGCTCGGTACTTCTATTAATATTTATGTCTTGTAATCTTTATTAATACAAAAAAAAAAGTTATTTTTTATATAAATCAGAGGTGTACGATTTTTGCAACCACAAATTCAGTTTATTTCAAGCTGGTTATGCGAGGTTAGCTCATTCTATCGACATTATTTTATTTTTGTGATTTTCCTGTAATTATGGTTGTATGCACAATTTTCCAACTATTTCATAGCTGAAAATTTTTATAAAACGCGTCAAAACCGAGTTTTAGTTTCTATGTAACACTTAAAAGTTGTAGAAATCTTAAACAAATGAATCCTTTCCTATTCCTAGTCACAAAATACAAAACTTAATAGTTCATATTTTGTAAAGCTGAGTTTAAAACGGAAAGAGCAATGAGTGACAAGGAAAATTGGTTGCAGAAGGAGATGTAATGTCAATGAAATAAGACCTATCAGCAAATAATTCTAAATAACTCGTGAAAAGGAAGAAGCATTAGAGTTAATAAAGTATATGTTGTCTGAATGTATACACGATACTACACCACCATCTAGAAACTTTTTGGAAATGATATTTATAATTTGTTATTTCTGATTACTGTCTATTCTAGAAACATTATTTATTTATAATAATGCGATTGAAATGCTTATTGGTTTAATTTATTAAATTAATTGAAATTATTATTTGTTAATTTATAAATTTCCCATAACTTTACTATTTGTATATTTGTAGAAAATAGTTTCTAAGTTGGCTTACCTTACATAATTCAATAATTTACGGCTTACACTTAAAGTTTTATAAACTTCGTTACATTAACACAATTCGGTTAATTTCATTTATCTCTTGTATAAAAAATATCCATTAGAATTTATACGTTTCAGTATGATTATTATTTAGCATTAATTCATTTGTTTAGGATTTGAGGACAATGGGGTTGTCAAACGTCCATGAAATGTCAAGACAGAGGCAGTTTAGTGGTTAAAGTATTCTGATATTTAATTTTGTTGCTTGTTAAAGCAATATTCTGTTAATACATTATTGTATAATGGCCCAGCTACACCATTTTTTCTAAATCTTTCAGGTTGGTTATGATATTACTTAAAATGTAGGGTTGGCATTTAAATCCACCTTGACATTTCATTAATTTTTAAAAAAATTGTGTGGTTTATGGTGTAGATAGTTATGGAGGATAGCTTGAGTGTAAAATCAAATGAATCAGTAGCCACTAGTGAGGAATTTGATTTCGTAAGCGATAAACCAGAAGTTAGCAAAACACCGACTTTAGATATTGTCAATGGAGATTTGAACGAATTAAAAAACGCCCTGACTGAGGTTTTGCAAGAACCAGGAGTCACTATGGGTGATGTAGAGGAAACTAAGAAGGTGGGACAGTCAAAGTTTTATAGTTGTCCTGTTGAGCCAGGAACAGATCCATTAAGCATACCTCCTTCGTTATCACCACCAGAAAAACAAGATGCTATGAAACCTGATAACAGCGATGAAGAGTGTAAGTTCAAAATTTTCTGAATTCAAAACAGTATGACATGTGAAATGTAATAACTCCAAGCTATAAATACTTTATTTATTTACAAGACATGTAGATATTAAGGACTTCTAAAGTAGTATATTGGAATAGATTTTTTATGTGATGTTGTGTTTATTGAATATGTACTGCTTTGTTAGATTTAACCATTTCTATTAGATCACTAATAAAAAGGCTTCAAAGTAATAGAAAATGTTTTAACACATATTTAGTAGTAACAATCGTTAGTTTCAGATGTAGATCAAGATTGTACCATCTTTAGTGGTGTAACTTATTTAGGAGCAGCTGCAATAAATGCTCCCAAATCTGAAAATGAAATACAGCGTAACATGACCATTCTTAATGAACAAAGCTCAGACCAAGGAATCAAAGTGGCTGTATCAGTGCCATGTTCTTCCCAAGGATTAGTTGTGTAAGTAAATTCAAATTCTAGGTTTCCACAAAGATAAAATAGCTGTGTAGTGTCACACATTTTTCTGTATAATATTTTGCTTATCTATGACCTTGAACATGTAATAAGTATGCTTATGTAAAAATTTCAAATTCATGCATGCAATTTGCAATCTGATGTAATTTTCAGCCTTTATGATGCTAACAGCCATTCAGTGATAGCCCGTTATGAAATTCACCGAATACTCTTTTATGCTCGAGGAGCCGTTGATAGCCAAGAAGCTGGCTGTTTTGCTTTCACGTGGTCACACGGAGATACTCAAGAATCGGCTATATTTCAGTGCCATGTATTTCGATGTGATATAGCAGAAGCTGTCAGTAGAGTTTCAAGTAGGTATATTGCTACCCATTTTAAGTGTGTGTAGATAGTTTTGAAATACCTACAGAAGTTTATGTATGTAGTAGTTGTAGTGTGAAAAATATAAACAAAGATTCTAGTAGTTTTATGTATTTATAACACAGTGTTAATGTGAACCCTTTTTGTGGGAAGTTTTGTATTGTGGTCTGAGGATATAAACCAAAAGTGGGATCAGTCATTAACTTTGTTCTGTAATGTTTATTTTATTAGTCATTGTAATTGGTATTTGTTGTATAAAACTAAATAAAAGGATTCATTGATTGAGTAAATAGCTTTTACCATTGAATTGTGCAAACATTGTTTATTTAATAATGATAAAAAGAGAGAACTAAACATTTGAAAATAAGAAACTTATTTATTATTAGAATTTGAGGGGATTAACCTTTATGATGTTTAGAAAAATGTGAATTGTAGTAATTAGGATAATAATTTCTAAAAACTGTATATATTTTATACTTTAGAATAATATGTTTGTCAAATATTTAACAATCATAAAATTAAATGAAAATTGATGATTATTGAAAGAAGAAATGTTAAGGAAAAGTATCGGGATGCCACTTTAATCAGATGAAGTCATATGAACGTATATTTTTAGTGGGAATTTAAAAAATTGCCAGCAAAGTTCGGCAAATTATTATTAAAATAATTATTCTAAGATATTTATGCTCAAGTGGATATAGTAATAATATTATGAATTACGAACTTGTTTATATTTGCAAATATGTTAAATAATTTTTTGTGATTCGAATTTTTTTACTTTTAGGATTTCGATGGCTCTTTCATTATATGTGAATTACAATTTGCATTAGTTAAATAGATTAAAATTATTTCATGTCAGTTATAATATGTTCTGGTTTTAGCTTGTTTTGCAAAAGCATTCCAACGAGTACCAAGATCAATGAGTAGTTCGGTGGCATCAGCTGCTGACATGTCTGCATCAGTAACTACTATACCCGAAGCCCGAACACTTGTATATGTGTTTGAAGTCAGTTTAGAGATTAAGGAAGACGATGGAAAAGTTTGCTAGCTTAATATCTAATGTATTATTTTGTAACTAATTTGCAATATTTTGAAGGGCACCTTTTCGACGGTTCCCAAGGACCGCAGTGGTTTCAAGCTGCGAGTTAATTTAGAAAAACAGTTGTGTTTAAGTATTCGACAAGTATCTGATAATGGACCACAGCTGTATATTGAAAGATGTTTTGGAGTTCTTGTTGCACCTGGACGCCATGTTAGACATTCTGATATGCAATTACTTGAAATGGTAATCAATGTGGAGCTTTTAAAACTGTTTCATTAAATTAGTATAACTTATTTTCAGGTTCAAATGGGGTCAAACAGCTCACTGCCAGCACCGGACCGTAATTGCACCCTAATCTCAGCTGCTTGGGATCCAACAGAACCAGCATTTGAGCCACTTAATATAGAAACAAAAGACAATAACATATACATAACTGTCGCAGTTGATCTGGTTATTCGCGGCATTCAGGAACCTGTGAGATTTCAAATAGAGACACCAGTCAGAGTATTTGGCCAACACGATCGTTTTTGGTACTTCCAAAAACGATCGCTTATTCAACAGTTCTTCCTGAATTTAAAAGAGGTAAGTTGTGACATTGATGTGTTATTTCAGCTTGAACGCTTAAAAAGAACAAAGAATTGTTTTTTTACATTGATAATGTGAATTCCAATACCAGATAACAAATTACCATAAATCTTAGATGTGTAATTCTCATTTATTTGTTTACACTTCACAAGATTCAAGTATAGTCAAAGTGCAAATGCTTAAAATGGGTAAAATCTTGAAATAATTCGTTTAACCTTACATGAATTTTATCTTAACATTATTCAAATATTTTTTTATTAAATCATTTCTCAGCTTATCTAGGTTTTGCCATTAAATAGTTATTTGTTATAATGAATTACGAATTGTTATTATCTGTCTATATAAACTAAAGCATTGTTTACATTCAGCTGTAGTCATTAACTGTTTGTGGTTATTTATTTCCATTGTTGGATGAGACATTAAACTTCCTCCTGATAAAAATTGTACCACCATGGGTGATAAGTGTCAGTAAATAGGTTTGTCATGTGCTTTTTGGATAAAAGGTTAATTGTTGCGCTCTAATTATTTCACTGTAAATATTTTCCAATAAATCTATCAGTGAGCAAGCATTTCCTTAGAAAACAACGACTGTTTTGATTGGTATAAAAGCGTATTTTTGGATCAGGAAATTTGATATCTTAATCGGGAGGTGGATGTGATATTTCATATTCAGATAACCTTTCTGTCAAAAACAGTGAGTTACATAAAAGTTTATTTTTTTTTATGACGCTTAATAGTTCATGTGTTAGGTCAACTTCTAAAATAATTTATTGAATTCGATTATTTCTGGTAAATACTCATAAAATATATTGCTCAATATTTAAAATGTAAAAAATGTGTTGTAGGTAGTAAGTGGTGATCTGGGAGATGTGTATTACGAAGTTTTAAATATGGAAACCTCAGGTGAATTAGACCGAAATCGACTGAATCTCACATTAAATCTTTCTAGTCTTATTCAATCTCCTAGTATAACATCAGTAGATAGCATTACACCGAAGGAGGAATATCACTCAGGTTAGTAATTGCTTTCTTTGTGTATTTAATAACAAATCCTCTCTGGCATACTCACTTTACCAATAATATTTCATTATTATAGATGGTGACGAACCATTATTAAGTGGTACTGGTTTAGTATCTAAAGATTGCAGTGAAGATGTTTTGGAAAATTGGGCTGATGTATTGAATCGTTGGAAATCTACTAAACAAAAACCAAAACAACTGCCTGGATTGGTGCGACTAGGCATACCTGAAGCATTAAGAGGGGAAGTTTGGCAACGGCTTGCTGGAACTGAAGAGAATTTACAAGTCATGGATACTTATCGTATTCTTATTACCAAGGTGAGCTATTTGCAATACTGAATAATTGTCAGGTCTTCTTCCTTTTTTATAAACAGTAGCTTGTGAATAAGTAATTGTGAACATCTCATACAGTTTCTATTTGCATATCAGAATAATAGCTTACTAAATGTTTTGCATTTATATTTAAAAAATGACAAATTTGTTTTAGTAACATCACCGTGTGGCTTTTTGTCTAAAATATAACTCTTTTTCTTAAAACCTTAAACCTTAAAACCATTTTCTTATTAACATATATATTAACATACATATTAACATATGTATATCAATAGTGAGTTTTACAATGAATATTTCCCCAAGAAATTAAGAAAGAATTATTACGCTTGGTGATTATACTTTAACATCCCAAAGGAATGTGGAGTTAATTTAGGTGCAGTTACCAAAATTTGAAAACAAAAATAAGACAGCTGTTATTCAAATAATATGAAGATGTGGACAGAAGAGGAAGACAACAGTTAAGGATACATGCTCAGCATGTTTTCTACTTCAAATATAGATCATAACCTGCTTAATTATCAAAATAGAGTCTCTTGTTCGGTCTGGATATTATCATAAAATCCTATGCAGTTCGCGAGAACACCTCAATCTTCGCCACAGTAATAAACGTTTGCGTTTGTTAAAAAAATAATTACTGTGCTAAAGTATGTGCATATTAGTGCTAAAGTACTAACCCAACAAAATTCAGTTTCAGATTTTAGAAAATTATGAAAAACTTAATTGTGCGCCAAACTGTGCTAAAAAATAATTACAGGTAGAAGTGGACATTTTTCTTGCAGCCATTAATCTGCTGATTGAGGTCTCGTCATAGAGAAGGTTAATAATCTGAGTTTAGTGAAGTGAATTGTTTCTCTTGTCCATTGTTTTTTCTTTATAGCTTCTTGTTTTAACTTTTTCACCTATCATGAACCAGCTTTTTCTAGGACTACAGAGATCGATACAGTTCCATATTTGTAGCTGTATCATATCTTCAGGCACTACATCCCACCATCTGCATTCAGGTCTGTCTCTGCTTTTAGACTTTAGTTTCTTTAAAAAGTATATCATTTTTATGTTCAACGAATCGAAGGCACATCGATAGTCTTATGTATATGATGTAAATCTCTATATTGTATTTGCATGCCTTTTCACATATTCTCTCTAATATGTGTATTGCATTTATTGTTATTGATTTGCTTGAAACCTATAAGCTCCAAAGGCTCTCTCTGTAAAAGGGGAGTTTTTTATGTTATCTACCTAGCTGTGGAAACAAAATGCTGTCTTGATAATTTTATTATGTAAAGTCTCTGTGACATTTTAGAGTGTTGTTTGTTTGTTTTTTTTATTTAACGTCGGCCGATTTCTGCTACTATGGCTAACCACCGACGCCAAGAGTGTATCCTCCAAGTTTGATACAACTCGCTTAAGATTTGTCATTTCTGTATAGAGTTAGAGGTGCAAAAATGTGATTTAAAACTTGAACACAGAAGCCTCATAAAATTTCTGTCGAAAGAAGGCAATAATCCAAAGACTATCCATGAGAGAATGGTGGCTGTGTATGGAGAAAATAGCCCGTCCTATTTTCAAGTTAAATTTGGTCTAAGCAATTCAAATGGGGCAGGGATTCCATTCAGGATGATCCAAAGTGCGGAAGACCTCTTGAATCACGAACATAGAAGGCCATAAAGAAAGTTGAAGATTTGCTGTTGACTGATCACCGAGTGACAGTTTCAGTTATTGCAAGAGAAGCAGACCCTTTTTAAAATCCTTCATGAAGATTTGGAAATGAGCAAGTTGTCAGTACGGTGGATTCCCAAGCTGCTCACTCCTCAACAAAAATTGTGTAGACAACAAACTTGCGAAGATAATTTGCGGGCTTTATCCCAAGATGAGGACTTCTTTAAAATTGTAACTGGGGATGAGATCTGGGTACACCTCACAATTTTGCCCAGAAAACTGCTTTTGCACGACAACTGCAGGGTGCATAAAGCACGAAAGGTTAAAGAAGCAATTGATGAATGTGGCTTTGAGGAATTACAACATCCACAGTACAGTCCCGACCTCGCCCCCCTGTGACTATTATCACTTTCCAAAACTCAACAAACACTTGAGAGCATCGCTTTTTGTAAATGAGAATTTGAAAACTGTAGAGTCGTATTTTGCAGTTATCAAAAGTATTTTTCTGCGAAGGCATAGCGTTAATAGAAAAACATTGGAATATGTGTGCAAGTGTTAATGGTTCTTATGCTGAAAATAAAATTTTGTTTGTTCTGTAACGTGTTTCCTTCATACTTAGGTAGATAACATACAAAACTTCCTTCGTATATGGTCTAAATTTGTTGTTGAGGATGCTCAAAAACACTTTGCAGATTGAATTCTGTAATACTATACCGCAGCTTTATTTATTCCCTTTTTTATTTAATGGCAGTGTTATTTATTTAGCATGATCTCATTTACCCATATTGCTTGAAAGATTCTTTGTGTAATTGATTTCCTTCATACTTCAAGACTTCATGTAGTATTATATTAACACGATTATGTATTCCATTGAAGCTTCTCTGTCCTTTATGTCTTAGTTTTCTTCTTCCATCCTCTCGTTTTCAAAAGTGTGTTTGTTTCATGATTCTGATGATATTTACTGTTTAATTGGTTTTTTTTTGAGGCGCCCATGGGCTAGTGGTTAACACGTTAGACTACTATGCTGATGGTCCCGGGTTCAATTCCCAGTACCGGAACACCGTTTTTTTAACGGCCGTTCTCCCTCGCAAGGCAATGGCAAACCAGCAAGGTATTCTGCCTAGTAAATTTTCTCTGGAGTAGAAGGGTTTACACTTCCCGTGGCACTCTAAACGCGCAACACAGGCATAGGAGAGAAGATCGCTACATCTCATAAGAGAAGAATAAGTTTTTGAAGTATTCTGCCCACACCATATCTTACACACCACATCTTATGTTTTCCCACTTGGGTATAGAATTCCCCAATATAAATATGACTTGTTTGGGTGTATTATCACATATTTTTTTAACCTCGTCATAGAAGTTTACGTTTTCATCAGCTTTGCTAACATCTGTTGTGGGTAGAAGTAGAATTATTTCTTATTATTATAAATACTGCTAATTTCTTAGTGTTGTATCTCGTTCTTGTTGTATTCAAGATATAGTTTAACTGAGGCCAATCGTAGTGTTCACATTAATTCACACACTACTGCAATTTACATGAACCACCTAGGAAATATTAATTCTTGCCTTATTTTAGGATTGTGCTTGTGAAAATGTAATTCAAAGAGATATAGCTCGAACTTTTCCTGCCCATGATTTTTTCAAAGAAGCTGGTGGATTAGGTCAAGATTCCCTTTATCGAGTCAGTAAAGCATATGCTGTGTATGATTCAGAAGTGGGATATTGTCAAGGCTTGAGCTTTTTGGCAGCTACGTTGCTGCTGCATGTACGTAAAATTGTAATTTGTCATAAAGACAGTTATACTATGTTATGTCTCATAGATGCCAGAGGAACAAGCCTTTTGTGTATTGGTAAAGTTAATGTACGACTATGGGTTAAGGGATCTCTATAAAGATGGCTTTGACAATCTGTACTTAAGACTCTATCAACTAAATCGCCTGATGGAAGAACAACTTTCCCCATTGTGGCAGCATTTGTCTGAACATCATGTAGAAACACACATGTTTGCTTCACAGTGGTTCCTGACATTGTTCACTGCAAGATTCCCATTATTCTTCGTGTTCCATGTAATTGATGTGTTTTTACTCCAAGGCATTGATACATTGTTTCAAGTTTCACTTGCTCTATTAATGGTAAAAAAATATTTCAGTAAATGAACTGAAATACAACATATTTTAATGTTGATTTAATAATTGTTTTAGATGTGCAAGAAAGATTTGTTGCAGTTAGATTTTGAAGGCATTCTTAAATATTTTCGAGTGTCATTACCAAAGAAGTGTCGTACAGAGGAAGCTGCCAAGCAGCTGATGAAGATGGCTTGTAATATAAAAGTTAAGAAACTCAAAAAATATGAAAGTGATTTCATCGCTCTTAAAGGTAAATTTATATGGTCATTGATTCTATAGTGAGTAGATTGGCAAAGCCTGCATTTAAATATTTGAACTGACCTGAAATCTAAAGAATCACCGTTTGATGTACAGGCCTTATCAATCTGTGCACTTAAATATAGTCAATGGTTTACTTAGTTTAGTACAAAGATAGGTAACTCATACATAGATCAGGTTATGTGAAATTAATAATTATACAGGGTGTTTGGTTCACCGATGTATATCTGAGAGGAGGTGGTAGGTGAGTCGATTTGGAACTTATTTAATCAAAAATACCCTTATACAAAGTGTCACGGTTTCCGAGATAAAGCCAACTTAGTGATTTAACTAAATTAGACGATTTTTGCTACTATGAATTTTAATTAGACACTATTGCAAGTTTTTAATTAATTGTAACTTTTAGTTTAATAATCTTTGATATCTACTTCATCAAATAAAATCATTTCATACACTCCACATGTGAAAAAAACTCTGGAGTCGGCTAAAGTTCAAAAATGTATTCTTTTGATATCAAACTTTGATTTAGTAAGGCACGTATAATAAGTGGACGCGACTGCCTCCCTGGACTTTCCCATACTGGAAACTGTTCATATCATCTTTATTCAACAGTAGAGTTATTTTCCTCAAAACGGTTGTTCAAGTGCTATCCTAAAACCTTGCCTCGTAACGAACAGACTTACAAGGTTTGTAAGAAGTCCCGCCAAATATCTGCGGTGCCCCTTAATTTCCTTTTAATATGCAACCAGGCAT
>JABXWE010003648.1:0-48136 GCA_014611495.1 Limonius californicus
TTTTATTTAGTTTTATGTCTTATAGGCAATAAAAGCTTTATTATAGTTATTTCTTGTGTACAGTTTCTTGTGTTACAGTATTAGAACCCTGGCTTATGAACTACCTGGGGAATTAATTCTATTATGAGCCGATAGAATTATTCCAACCTTTATGTTTAATAACAGCCTTTATACGATCAGGCATAGTATCAACGAGTTCTTGACATGATTCGGGCTGTATACTATCCCAAATACTCTGCAGTTTGACTTTTAGCTCTTGTACTGTTCGTGGTGGATCTTTACGCAGCTGTTTCTTCATTTTATTCCATATGGACTCGATCGGCGAAAGATCTGGACTACTAGACGGCCAAGGTAAAGTTGGTATTTGATGATCTTCAAGCCAGACCTTTACCGTTTTCGCCGAATGGCAGGGAGCACCATCTTGTTGAAAGATAAACTCACCTTTGGAAGATTTACATAAAGGTATTGATGGCAGCAGGCTGTCTTGTAAAATCTCTTTATATCGGGCAGCATTTACGATTCCATCTACAAGATGTAACTTTCCCATTCCTGTTCCCGACATACATCCCCACACCATGACTGATTTGGAAAACTTGACTTTCTTTACTAAACAGTCATTGTGGTATGCCTCATTTGATGTTCGCAAAACACGTTTTCGGGTATCACCTACACAAACATCGAATTTTGCTTCATCGCTCCAAATAATTGAGCGCCACTGCTCTTGAGTCCAAAATCTATAGATTCTTACCCATTTCAACCGGTTTCGCATTTGTAATTTAGTTAGTAAAGGTTTTCCTTTGGCCTATTTGAAAAATCAGAAAGTTAAATATTAGAAAATTTCAAATCAACTAATTAGTATAGTACCTTATAGAACCTATAACCAACTTTTTTAATTTGCCGTTTAGTTGTCGTCACAGATATTTGTTTTTTAATTGCATCTCTCCACAAAACAGTGATTTCGCGTGTATTTGCACGCCGATTAACTTTTATAATTCTTCTTAGGCTTCTTCTATCAGCATCAGAAATAGTAGGTGGGCGACCAGTTTTTTTCTTTTGAGTAACATTGTTCGTTTTTTATACAATTTGATAATATCGTGAATTGTCGATCGTGGAATGCTATGAGAATTAGCTATTTATCGCACAGAAGCCCCTTTACTATATGATTTAATGATAGATAAGCGTAAATCTTTGCTTAAAGATTTGCCACGAGCCATCTTTGTTAAAACGACTAACACAATTGACATTTGCAATGTATTTTGTTCCTAACTGATTAGATTTTGTTCTGACAAGAGCATGGCGTCATAGCTCGGCAACTATGATTTTATCTATCTAGTGTCCGAACTATTATGAACCATTTTTCAAGTGTCCGATCTTTTATGAACCAATCGTAATTTAAGTTCTACAATAATATCTTTTTATTATTTTCAACATCGTGTATTATTTAGCATTAATGAACTTCTAAAAACATACAATTTTCGATAATAAACGTAATTATTTTGTAGTTGAAGGTAGTATCCATAATTTTTAAATATGTGTTAAACAGAAGTATATTTTTTAGGCTTGTCCGAACTATTATGGGCCGGGGCTCGTATATATATTGCTGTGATATTTGCCCTATATTAATGTTAATATTATGGATAATACCTAAACTATGTTAACCATGATGTAATGTAATTTTTTAACTTCGTAATACTTTATGTATGTATAAAAGGATATTATTTTGACGATTGGAGTGGTTTTCACCTGAAAATGTTAGTAATTAGTACCACTGACATGTAACTGAGACTATTTAAAAGATTCTATTAATTAAAATTGATAATTGAATACTTAATATGTGATTAAGGTCTTGTACGATCTTCGGGATGTGAGACGTATTGCTATTTGTGGTTTAAAGTTGATCGTGTGTATGAACATTCAGTAAAAAATGATGTTAAAATATTATAGTGGGACGCTGGATGTTAAGTTGAGTGGTGTGGGCAACTAATGGAGCCCTGAAACATTAAAAACTTAATTATTATGGATTTATGTTTTGTACATAGTTACGTAACAAATGGTATTTATAGTTTAAAGTATTAATATTATCATAATGAGTTAATATGTTGTTTGAGGAAGGTGTTGTAACACTTTTATTTTGTGGAAGTATATTATTTATTGATTAATTTGGAAAATAAGGGAAATTTAGTACTTTTAAAGGTTAGAAATTTAGTTTTTGTTTTTTATCTTGTATTAATATGTGAGCAGGATGTTTTCTTGAATATTTATTAGTATTATAAAGTTTAGATTGAGAATTGCATGATTTTATGTCTTAAATGTTGAAATTTAGAAATTTTGGATATTTATTAATGTGTAATTTTTTTTAATTCAAATCTGGTCATGTTGGGTATTAAAAGAAGCGTAATTTTATGTAGATCATAGTTATGAATTTAGTTTTATGAATAATAATTTATTTATCCTGTAATTTGTAACTTTAAATTGTCAATTAACAGTTGAATTTTGTAAACAATAATTTTGGACGTTCCCATTGGTCCATTTCTGAAGTTTTCTGCGCGAAATGTTCATTTTGGTATATTTTAGAGATAGTTAGTTGTTTATTTGTATTGAAAGCGGAAGGACGCTTTTCTTTAGTTCTCTGTAATAAGAATTTAATTTATTAAGGATCAAATTCGCGTAAAAGTAGGCGTGGCTTAAAACTTATAAAATTCTTCAATGTTATTATTTGATAAATTTGATAAATGAAAAATTAAAGCATTAAAATTAATTTCATACCTGAAGAACTGGATTGAATTGAGTATTTTTATTTCAACATCTATCACCTAAAAATCAAAACATGAATTTAAAAGTGCATTCATTATTACAATTTAAAAGTATAACAACTTACCCAAAGTGACTGATAACAACATAATAAAAATTCGGAAGTGTTCACTGGAGATTATAACGACACTTTAAGCAAATAAAATAATTGTTTGCACGAGTACGAGAGCAAGGTCAAGTATTCTGTCAGATGTGAAGATATTTGGACGTTTTGGCGGGATTCCAGCTGACAGCGCATTACAGGAAGATTTCAGTATACAGTCAGCTGCAGCTTTAGTAATGTACACTACACTTCGGAAGTTTGGGAATAAGATAAGTCAACTCTGATTTTTAATTTATATGTGTGTAAATTTGTATTGTTGAAATTTTGGTGACTATCATTTAGGCGAGGCTACGAATGAACTGTGAGATCATTATAATTTTGTATATGCTGGTATTTATAATCAATGTTATTGGCGTAACCAACCTGAATATTATAAATTATGAGCTAGCTGAGGTTAAATTAAAATTTAATTAATATTAATATTTATCTATATTTATTTCTATAAATAATACATAGCATCTTTTGTCCCTGAAAACGTGGGCCGATTATATTATTATTAATTATTTATTAGGAGATCACACATAGCAATATATAAGGTAGTAAATTAGCTTCATTGACAACCAGAGATTTTACTCGTCTCTTGGTTAACTTAATAAGCGTTTGAATAACCTGTTTGTCATATTGTCATATATTAAATTAAGGTTAAACCATATGTTGGAAACAAGCTGGTTGGGTTTATAAATATCTCATTATTTTAGTTATTAAGACTAGCCCACACGTGTTCTCATGGTAGGTATTTTAATGTTGGGAGCCTTAGCGTTACAAAGTAGACACAGCACATGCCAAAAACCAGTATAATTGTTCAAAATTAAGATTATAAAATTCGTTCCAAATATATATTACTTTGTGAGTTGTGATACGTCGAAAGGATTTATCACCAAGTTGGAATAGAATAAAAATTAACAGCTATGTTACGTTGACCATACTATTGTTTAAGTTATGCTTTATGCAGCATGTTTTTCAAGAAATTAGTATATTCCTCGTGAAAATAAAACCAAGCAAATATATTAACTGCTTATCTAAATAATTACACAAATGTCACCCCAAATCAGTAATTTAGTAACTACGAATTTCTTCTTCGTAAAGGCTCCTGTCTGCCAAGGATTTTTCCTTGGAGAATGTATAATATTCAGAGATTCGGCTTTCGACATTATAGATAATACAGTAATTACTAGAAAATCTACAACACGACGAGTCAGTACCAGGAACTACAGGACTAGAAAACGTTGTAGAAATCAAAGATACTGAAGAAGATGAAAAGGATGAAGAGTTTGATTCTGTTGAAGACTTGGAATATTATCTAGTAGTTGATGGAGATTTTATTGATCAGTTAGCGGATTATATGGTACATAGCTGTAGATAATGTAAATCTACTATCCCACCTATACAAGCTACTAACAAAGATCATAACCAATCGACTAACAACGAAGCTAGACTCGTACCAGCCAGTAGAGTAGGCGGGATTTCTAAAGGGTTTCACTATTGCTTACCACCAACAAAGTATTAGGACATTAATAGAAAAAACTATAGAATATAATGTCCCCATACATTTAGCATTCATAG
Source organism: Limonius californicus (assembly GCA_014611495.1). NCBI lineage: Eukaryota > Metazoa > Arthropoda > Insecta > Coleoptera > Elateridae > Limonius > Limonius californicus. The sequence continues at coordinate 4,478 of JABXWE010003648.1, forward strand.
ACTATCATAAAGCTTTCGATAGTATAGAAACCTTGTCCTTCCTAACAGCACTAGAAGACGCCAGAATAGATTTACGATATAATACCATCATCAAAAACATCTATGAACAAGCTATCTTCCACATTAAAATAGACGAGAACACAAAAACAGAAAATCCATATTGGTAGAGGCGTCCGATAAGGCGACACCATCTCCCACGAACTGTTTACCTTAGAATTAGAGAACATATTCAAACAAATTATATGGGAAGATAAGGGTCTACATGTGGTTAGCGTACGGTTGATCTACCTGAGGCTCGCCGACGATATAGTACTAGTTAGTACAGATATAGAAAAAGTGAAAAACATGCTACAACACTTAAATGAACAATCGCAGAAAATAGGACTTAAAATGAAACTCCATCAAATCAAAATAATGAGCAATACACAAAATGAAATTACTGTCGATAATATTCCCCTGGAATACGTCGACCAATATACATTATCTTAGTCACACCAATAAGTTCGGAAAAGAGAACCAGGTAGCTGAAGTAAAAAGAAGAATCCAACTATCATGGGCAGTGTTACAGACCAATCGAGCTTTTTCGACGATTCGTAACTAACTTGATGGAAAAGGGCCTACAGCTTAGCCCAGAGGAGTAGGGGGAGTTCGTGAAAATCGCTTATGGGAGAAAATCTTTAGTTGTGTACAGGGCGAGTCAAAATAAGTGGGCACCACCTTCCAATCCAGCTGGTTGTAGGTCCTCGTGGAAGGCCGAGAAGCCAACAGCTTACGGGAACGGAACTTACCGTGTTTGTGCCTCCTCCTATATATTTAAAGCTTGCAAAATTCTTACACCAGCAAGTACAAAAAACACAATAAGAGCCGGTAAACTTTAAAACACATATAATCAAATAGTTAGAATGTGGCAATACAATAAAATGACACGAGTTATAACGCAAAAGTTTGAATTAAGTACAGGGTTAAAATCCTTGAACGTTCAGGAAACGCCGCCGTAGACGCACAATATTTATATTATGATGAATCTGTGTGGTCAATGGCGTAGTTTACAGGAAAAATACTATATTAATATCTTTTACAAACAATAAATCAATAGCGATTGAAGATCGCTTTTAGGTTGCATAAAAAAAGTTCAATATGGCGAAATTCTGCAAGTTGACGCAAGCAAAAAAAAAGGTTTATTTTACATTGCACAACAAAAAAACTGGTTCTTTACCTTGAAGTTCGGAGAAGACAGGCACAACTTTGGTTCACAAGATTATATAAATCCATGGGTACGACACTGTAGTCTGGGTTGAAGGAAATTAACATCCAGGGGCCCGGAAATTTGACGCATTCAGCGCACAAATGAAAAAAATCGCAGAGCGACGGGAGTTGGTTTCGAAGTTGATCCGCCGAAAGGCGATTGGTCAATTCACCAAAGAATTGCCTTTTACTGAGGTTGAATCAAGTTATTCCTATTAAATCCGGCAGTAGCCGACGGTCTGTTAAATACCCCTTGGTACAACAGCAAAACTTAACACATATAACAGATACCCCTTAACAAAACTCAAAAGCCGACACTTGCAGCACTCGATATAATTACGGCCCTCCCCTAGAGATGTAATTTTGGGAAGGTCCGGAGCCGAGACAGGTGGAAGATCGACTAAATTCAAAATGTAACCGGATTTGCATTTCTCTAAAACCATTGCACCACATTTCGAAACGTTATGAAATATTATAGAAAGATTTAGTTTTTAACGCGCGAGTTCCAGGAAGCGTTCGAGGTCGAGCGCGGGAAAACAAGGGTCTGCAATTTTGACACAAAGAAACTATTAACATATCTCAAACTTCGAAAGACACAACAAAATACCGAAACGGTAACCCAAAATAAGACTGCAATTAAAATAACGATATTAATTCTGGCGAAGCGGCAAACAAATTAAGAAAGCAATTCCTATAAAGCGGCACATTTTAAAATGAACATAACAGCAGCCTTCGGTTAGCTCAGCTTTATCCTGAAGAACAAAGATATACCGATGAATTTACAACGCAAGGTACATGATAGCTGCATATTGCCAGTGACTACATACGGACTGGAGACAATGGTCTTAACAAGAAAAACCGCAGAAAAACTTAGAATAACTCAAAGAGCAATGGAGTGGGCCATGCTGAGAATCACTCCGAGAGATAGGATTCGAAATGACTATACTCGCAACAAAACGAGACCGACAGACGTTATAAATCATGTGGCGATCGGCCGTACACGTGGAACGCGGAAACATAGAAAAATTACACAAAGAATAACAAATTAGAGACCACGATAAACCAAAGGAGGAGTAGGAAGACCGCAAAAGAGGTGGATCAACGATGTGAAGAATATAGCTGGAAAATAATGGATGAGAACCACCAGAGATAGAGATACATGGAAACATTTGGAAGAGGCCTATGTCCAGCAGTGGACGAACACTGGCTGAGGAAGAATGTAAATCAATCAAACAGAGACAAAGAACAATATAAAAAAAGTTGGCGGCAGTCATATTGAGAATTTAGATATAAAAATGTAGTATCTGAAATAAAAGTTTGTTGATCACTTACTGTTAGAGGCCTAATCTTGTAAAGCTGTTCTTCTTCTTTTGCTTCTTCCTTCAGCGCTACAACCCTGGGTGGGTTTTGGCATGTTCTGTTATCTTCTTCCATTCCTTTCTTTCCCCCGTCACTCTCCACCAGTCCCTTACCTCCATTATCCTTAAATCGTTTAGGATACCGGCATACCACCTCTTTTTAGGTTTTCCAGCTAACATTTTTCCTGCCGGTTTCCATTGTGTTATTACTCGCGTTCTCCTTTCTTCATTAATTCGTCTTATGTGTCCTAGCCATGCTATTCTTTGGGCCTTGATGTGTCTTACTATGACTTTAGCTTCTACAATATTATTCAGTTCATGGTTCATTTTGATTCTGTATGTTACGTCCTCGTTTCTGCATAGTCCATATATTCTCCTCAATGTTTTCCTTTCGCACATTCTTAACTGTTCTTCTATTCTTTCAGTGGTTGGCCATGTTGCAGAGCCGTATGTGATGATTGGTTTGACATGTCCGCGAATTTATATATTTAGGCTCGCAGTAAACAGTAACAACGATTTGACACAAGAGCTCCAGAGAAGAGTTAAAGCCGGTATGAAGAGCTACTATGCTAATAAGAGTATAACGACTTCAACGTGTCTAAGTAGGAAGGGCAAACTAAGGATCTACCAAAGCATGATAAAACCCTTACAAAGCTGTTATAATTCCATAAAACTAAACTTAAATACAAAATAGGTGATAAATAAAAGTAAAAAAGTATAAAACAGGAACCAGAAGGAACAACAGAAAAGTACAAGGCACAGGGAAATAACACAAAAACATAAAACATGGAAACTTTAAAAAAAATTGAGATCCAACAAACACAAAATACACATATCAAGTATAGGTACCATGAAAAATTTAATGATTCCTTCGTTAGTATTCCAAAAATCTGAAAGTTGTTTTACGCAGAGAATCCATCGTCGTTTTTAAAAGCAAATTGAAAATTTTCGAAACAGGCGCTTTCAAAAATATTCTTCATAATGACGTTTCAAAAATAGCGAATAATTAGAAAAACTTTTACAGCAATAATGTATTTGGTTTCAATGTAAACATAATTAGAAAAATCATTAAGTAATGCCTAATTTGATACAGCAAATTTTCTTACTACGTAAACGTTCTAAAATTATAAAAGTTTATAAGTAAAGTAGTACCGTAAGAAAATTATATTATGAAGCAAATATAATTGTGCCAGTTCTATCAAACTTGCTGAAGCTTTTGGGCTCTATATCAAGTGCACTTGAAAACGGTGATTATATTTACCTTAGTTGTACTATGTTGCTTAAGCAATCGAATTGATTGCGTTGCACATGAACTGCGGTATATTACGAAACTATATTATAACTTTAGTAGTAAACCCTCAAACATAACACATAACAAGTGTTTGCGAAAAAGAATTCAATTCGTAACAATCGATATTTAAGAACTCTTGCAAAAAGTCCTCTGTTTTTTGAATTTATGTTAACGACTTCAATATGGGTGTAGACAGTGTTCATACTTTATACTATCCGAAGAAGGCATCCCTTGCCGAAATACAAATACCCGAATCTCCTAGAATTATAACGTAACTAAATGCTGATGCTGATGAATACTCTTGGGCAGTAGATTAAAAATTAATATCTACAAAACGCAAACCATAATTTTTAGTTTCAGAATGAACTTCTATACAGTATACAAGTCTAAATAAAATCCCAGGAGCTTGATCTCGTGGGATACTACCTAGACACGCAACTGTCTAAGATAGAAATACAATAAAACAAAAAAAAAACGTTTGTACTTAATCAGAAAACTAGTAGTAATCAGAATAGCATATATTTAGCGTACGTCATCTGGATTATGATCAGAACGCATACGTATGTCTAGCTATTAATGGAATAACTGGCAGTAGCATGAATTAACTATTAACGTTACTGCTTTTGTTTGCATTTCATCTAAATACGCTTAAATTTACGTTAATTTAGTGTCATTTTTAATGTAAAACTACCCTTTTTAAATTTAATTTACAATTTCCCACTTCCCCAATTATTGCAAAATTAAAAAGATGGTATCGCCAAAAACTTATAGGTTATCCAACTGTACGATAATTCCAATGCTCCTAGAAATTTCTAAATGCCGCTAGAGGTTTTAAATAGATAATTTAAAATGTTGAGAAGTAAATAATAAGCAACACGTCTAATAGACCACCACGCATTTTAATAATGAATATGAAGTATTAATTATTTGCTATATTACATTAGATTGCATACGACACATTAAGTTACGTTACTTAAAATTACGTTGTGTTATGTTACGTTGCATTTCGTAAAGTTAATTTCCACCACGTTACTTTATGTTTTGCCACCACGGGTGACTGCTGCAGGCTTTTTGGAATTTTTAGAAGCCAAACATGTGAATATGTGGGAACACATTCCTTTAAATTTAAGAAGGGCTTGGTTCCAGCTTGATGGTTGTCCAGCTCATTATGGGAGAATCATAAGAAACTGGCTGAACAACCATTATACAGAAAGATGGATCGGTCGTGGTGGGCCAGTCGCATGGCCTCCACAATCCCCAGACCTAAATCCCTTAGTTTTTTTGTGTGGGAATATTAAAAAAAAAGTGTATGCGACACCTGTTCAAACAAGGGATGGACTTATTAATAGGATTAGGGACACCTGTAATGAAATAAGAGCATTCTGAAATAACATTACACGTTCAATTATTCGTCGGTGTGAATTATGTATCGAACAAAATGGTTCACATTTTGAACAATATCTTTAAATTAGGTTTCTGGTACTGACAGTTTTCTGTTTTGTTGATAGTATTAGATTTATTTATTTAGTTAGCATGTTGAAAATAAATAGTTTTGAAACTCACTGTACAATCTTAAAAATGGTGATCCTGTTGAAAGAAAAAACGCTAATTTTAACATCTGTTAAATTATTACAACAATAAATTGTTATAAAAATTTAGTAGATGTTAAATTTCAAAGGATTATAATAAATTCTATGAAAAATTAGGTTGCATCGAACAATAAATATCTCGAAAACGGCGTACTTTAGCGGATTTTTATAAGGGCACGTTTTATGTTTAGAAAAGTACAGAAAATAAGATTTTTTATTAAAAAAACTATAAAGTACGCAGAGAAAAATGATTTTGTCATTATAATCCATAAAGAGTACACTACAGAGCGCCCTCTAGCGGCTACAGTAAAACGGTGTCCATAATAGGCTTTCTGCTACCACTAAACTCCCGTATACCAACTTTTAATGCAATTCTTAAAACAATGTTTACGATATTTAAAAAATTGCATTTTAAAATTTAATTTGAACAACCAGTATTTCGAAAACTAAGCGTTTGCCGAGCTATGTAAACTTTCTGTAATAATTTTAAAAGTTCTATCGAGTGCTAAAGTCCTGCTACAAAAACTGAAACACCCTGTATATATGTATATCTATAAAACGAAATATGAAACGGTTTATACAAATATAATCATAGCAAAGTTTAAAGCAGAACCAGACTCGGTTCTATTATGGATATATTTACACAGAAGGCCTCGTAATATCCGAATTTGAAGACTCGTCGCTACTGGCTACCATATTTACGGTACGAAACAAAGGGGCTGCGTAGCCAATAACGGTTGAGTTCAGAAAAATAAGTAGAGTAATTTATTAAATTATTAAGGAACTAGCAACTGAAGGTTGCATAATTTTATGAATTTCATACTATTTCTATTGTTTTTATAGTACGAAACACTTTAAAGAAAGAAATTACTACGAACAGTTTCCACTAATCACGGCAATATATGAATAATTTTTACCTTAGTTCAGAAACAGTTGAAGAAGTGCAAGAAGGTTCTCTTCATTTCGTTATTTATCGAGACGCCCCTGGACGAAGGAAGATGCTGTAACTCAAACGAAAGATGTAGATTTCACAATGTGACGTAATTTGGATTTTCATTCGGGAAACGGCGAATTAGAAGTTTTACACAGCCAGCCACGAAGAGCACAGGCATAAAGTTTTTGGTTGGAACGTTGATGATGTTAAAGGGTTGAACGGGGGTTGATATTTATCCGCACAAAGCGAAATGAGAAGATACCGTTCCTCGGGATATTATTGCATCCTGTTTGTCAATATTCCGAATTTTTTCCCTATTTTTAAAACGGTAGAAGGTAAACCGTAAAATTTTAGATAAACCAGAGAATCGATTATCAACCCACGTGTGACACTCCAAGGGCATATTGCTACGAAATTATTTCGGCAAATCTGTTGATGTAGACCAAACATATTTCAATAACAATGTTTCGCGATAATTAAACCTATAATGCTTTGTTTAGCAATTAAAACGATTCTTTGATATTGGTAATGGTAACCAAACGAATGTTACACAATTACAATATCTAAATGGTGAACTTGCACAAGCAGTATCAACTTAAAATGGTGACTTTAGTTATTAACAAATTATTCATCGATACGTACCTCTGACAAATATGACGTGTCAGTGTATTAACTGCGTACTGTCGAAATGCATTCCAAAGCTGAAAAAGACATTTGGAAAGTTACAGAAGCAAAATGATCTAAAAATTCTAATAAGCAAATAATAGACAATAAGTCTAATAGATCACCGTGCCATTTCAAAATTAATATCGCAGTAACTTTAGCTATATTACATTACATAACGATATGCTGCTTGACTTTACATTATATTAAGTTACGTTGTGATACGTTGCTTATGCAACGTTAAGTTTCATTACATAATGATAAGTAACGTTACATTACATTACATAACATTACATTATATTATAAAGAGCCATCAAAAAAATAATAAATTAAAGTAAGCTGTACATTTAAAAATGTATGACGTAACTCCACGGTTATGCATTTCTGTGGCTAACTTCACGCTACTAAATAAAAGTAGATTATGCAATGTCAATGTCAAAATGTTAAACCGTTAAAAATTAAATAACTTCACAATAATGCTCGTTACTGTAATACAAGAAGCTTGAGGCTCATTTTCGTAATTACCAGAAAATGGTTGGGGTATGACAGTATTTAGTGAGGTTATTAAATGTTTATTTCTGAATGTTTTGGCACTGACATTATGTAACCTAGCAGCATGAAATTAGCCACACGATACATAATACGACATACGTTTTTAAATACACGGCCTGCTCTAATTTATTTTTTCGATCGCCCTTTATTGCACTGCATATAACCATAAAAATATCTAAATATAAGAATTTCAACAAATACAATATATAAACAGACAGTACGGACACACAATTTTATAAATTAATAACAAAATATATGTGGTTGTACAGAGTGTCCCAGAACTAAGGGACCATACGGTAGTAACAGATTCTTTGTGTACAAATATTACAATTTGTCTAATAATGTCAATAATAACCAAGATACAGGGTGTCAAAGTTAAATTTAAATTTTTGGTTTCTTCAAATAACTTTTAAAGAAAAGTAAATATTTCAAAGTATTTTAGAAATTAGGGCTCTGTTGACGCGAGGAATTCAAATTTTTGACAGTTTTTCTGTTACGTAGTAGAGGGTGCCACCTACGACGCTTTTCTACCCTTTAAAACATAATAACTTTTTTGAGCTTCATGGTATGATCTTTTTTCATAAAGATATCGATTTTTCAAACTTTCCTATGTAAAAAAATGAGACACCCTTTATTGATGTCGCTACAAATAACCATTTTATTTTTACTTATTTGTTGCGTTCGGATTAAATTTATTTGATATTGAGTACGAAATTAAGAATGAATAGCCACTTTTTTACAAAACACATTTTATTCTAATAACTAGGTAACTAAACTAAATAAGTAAAAATTTTTACTAGCGACCGCTATTAGCTTCTACACAGCTTTTTAAATGCTTTTCAAAGAGAGCGTCATAAATAAAAAAACCTTGTTTCTATTTCTGATAACTTTGGGGCTTTTTGAATTATCTGTAAGAGTTCTTCCCGATTATTTGTTTCATGATTGTAGACAATTGATTTCATATTTCCCCATAAAAAAAGTCCAATCGGTTAAGATCCGGGCTACGAGGTGGCCAAGGAAACTCACTGCCACGTCCAATCCATCGATGTGGAAAACGTTAATTTAAGTGCAATGGAAACATCATATTTCTTTATAATTGTGGGCGAAAACTACAGAAACACTAGGGCTGCCGCAAATCAATTATACAGCTTGCTATAGTATTGCAAATTTTCAAAATGAAAATTGAGGATTCTGAAAAGTTGAGATGAAAATGGTGAAGTTGCTGGAAATAAACTATAAATCCTGGCAATCCGTATGCAAGGCCAAGAGCGATTGCCAGTACTTTAAACTACTGTAGTAAATACTGTGTTTTCATGTCATCCAACCAACAAATTTGATCACTAACACACCATGTTAATGCTAAGAATAGTAATAATAATACTATACTCAATGACATGGAAACCGTAACACCAAGAAGAGGTAGGAATTTTTTGACCAAACTTGGCAGAAATGTTTATCTACTAAAAGGTAGCAATTGATTAAAATGTCATTCATATGGATCAAGTGATAATGGCTTATCTGACAGTTCCTTCAGTTATTTCTAACAATTTTATCAGGTGTATGTTTTGCGAGATTTTGTTCAGTTCTTTATTGTTTTCCGTTTTGATCGTTTGTTTTGGGGGTGTGATCATGCCTAAAGTGCGCCAATGTGGAAATTACCGCCAATTAAGCGAATTCGACAGAGGTCGTATTGTTGGTTTGCGCGAAGGTGGTTTTTCGTTCAGAGAAATTGCAAATCGCTTTAACCGAAACCAATCCACCATCATGCGCTGCTATCAGATATGAACTAGGGAGGGTCAGGAGCGTCGAAGAAGAGGAACCGGGGGGCGAAGAAGAACAAATGAGGTGCAGAACCGCCATCTTCGACTTATGGCAACAAGAGACCGATTCCCCAGTACCCGATCAATGGTTAGCTAACGAAGGTCGTCCTGTAACCCTTCGAACGGTTTACCGCAGAATCAGTGCTTTCGGCTTGCAATCGTATCGGCCACATCTTGTGTTGTCACTAACGGCTCAATACCGACAGCAACGTTTGGAGTGGTGTAGGTTGCGACTGCACTGAAACCTAGAGTGGCATAGGGTGGTGTTCAGTGATGAATCCCGATTCTGTTTGGGGATGCATGATGACCGTGTGAAGGTCAGACCAACATGTGGGAAACGTCGCAATGTGGGTGCTATAACTTATGGGAGTAAGTCCCGTTTGTTATTCATTCGAGGCAATATGAACGCCCAGCGATATGTGAATGAGGTGGTAGAACCCCATATTCTTCTATTTCTTCAGCAGTTGGAAGACCCACTTTTCCAGCAGTATAATGCCCGTCCCCATATTGCAAGACGTTCTATGGACCGATTTGCAGAGGATAATGTCAATCTCTTGCCCCCGATCTCCCGATCTTTCGCCCATCAAGCGTGTTTGGGATATTATGGGGAGAAGACTGAGGAACTTGCTGCATCCTCCGCAGACGCTGGAAGTTCTACAGCACAAATTACAGGTTGCTTGGGACACAATACCTCAAGAGGAAATCGACCATCTGCTAGAATCGAGGCCACGAATTATATTTTGTTCTTTTTCTTTAATATTTTAATCAATTACTACTTTTTAGTAGCCAAATTTTAAGCCATGTTTGGTTAAAAAATTCCTACCCCTTCTTGGTGTTGCGATTTCCATGTCACTGAGTGTAGTTTCCATTTTCATATATTTAGCTGTCAAGCGTCTTAGGTGATGTAAATATTGTTGAGTATCATTACCTCAACTTTGCATGTTGTAAGTTCTTCTTCTTCTCCAGTAGTCTTATGTCACCCATCTTTGGACATAGGCCTCTCCCATTTAACACCATTGGCTGCAGTTTTGAGCACTTCTCATCTAACATAGATCTGTTGTCTAGTTTAGGTCGTCTCATCAACCTATTTATAGTCTTCCGCGTATATTTTTCCACGACGAAGGTTTCCATTATTGCATGACGGCATTCCAACACGTTGGAATTTATTTCCACTTCCTTCAAAATCCTCACTTGCTAATTATTGTACATCTCAGTTGGCTGTTCTGCGTATGAGAAATTTATGTTTGAAATTAATAATTTAAGAAAAATGAATATAGGCATAATTTACACTTTGTACTGTCACACAATGTTTAATTAATTGCATAAAATTCGTGACGATTAAATTTTCCATCAACTTCCCGCAGCCTATCATTTAACTGTAAATCTAGGAGAAGTAAATCACGACATTATCACAGAAAATTGGCCACTTAATCATGATTTACACCACAAAATCTAGTTTTATTCCAAGGCTTTAGTAATTGTACACGGGCTAATAGGCAGAAGCGTTTACGCAGAATTCGAACTCTAATTATGAAGTTGATGAAATACGTACAGTAGGGGCGTGTTGCTACAAATTGGAAACTAGTGGCCGTGAAAGCAGCAAATCAGGCGCCAAATAAACTTGTTTGTTTAGTGAATACCAAATTATACAACGCAAATGCGTGACGTATTTGTGTGTTACATATATATATATTGTGAATGCATTATGCGCTTTGACAAACAATGATTTACGTACATAATCATAAATATGGCATTCTAAATATCCTGCTAATATAATTTATTACGCTTTTACCGAAGGCTGCAATTTCATTACACGTTTTTAAAAGGAATTTTATCAGTCTAGACGAGGACCTTAAAAACAAGTTAATGCAAAAATACGTTGAGAGGTTGGGTTAATGGAAACTAAGAAAAATTGATTGACGTGAAAGAAAACAGGCACCTATGTACAGGGAATTTCATATTTCACCCGCACCGGTTTTATAAATCGATATCAGGGGGCTTCGGTAATTATTAATGTAAAAGTGTGTTTTGACAGGGGTTTATACAAAATTTTAGAACTTCCCAAATGCACAGGTGAGTAGCAGAACTTTTTGGTAAAACTGTCCCATCATCCATTCTCCCTGCTGCGCAATAAATCAATGATGAGAAATTCATCCGTAGAATAATATCTATAGTAAATTGCAGTGCAAACATCTAAAATTAATGATGCAAAGTTTCTGAAAGTACAACTATTAATGATCCCCTAGTTCGGGGTTTTGTGTTTACACTGCCACCGCCGTCGGTTTAATCGATTACGCGAACTTGATTCTTTATTCGTCCTTTTGCAGATTTCACTAAAATATGCAGCGACTTCCATTTAGGATTTAGATGAATGAGTCTGGCTGAAATTACGCCGCAGTCCAAATCCATTTACATCGAATTTCTACGATTTCTTTTGTGCTAGATCCTAATGCGTGCCAAGAATTTCTATGTAAGCGATCCGGAACTTTTCCTATTTCATATTAGCTATTTTTTTCAAGATGATAAAGCTCTTGACTCGAAATTGAACATTTTTTCCCAAACTTTTTCTATTCTCGGCGTATTTTTGATGAAATCAACTTGTCCCATTTGTCTTATTTAAATCACGCGATATGTAATAAAGATTCAAACAAACATCGACTGAATTACCGCGGAATAATTAGTTGCGCGAAGAAACGAAGCTTCTTTTAATTACAGAACTTTCTCAATGGTTCAGTTGACTTTATTATGTGCCCCAAACTCAACTAATAGCATTATCGTGGTTGTATCAGAGGAAAACTCAATAAAGTTGTCCTTCAAAAAGTTCGTCGTTGTTTTGTTGCCATTGACGGAATAAAGAAAATCTGCGGACGGCGCGGATGCTTTGTGCGTCTGGCCAACCCTTGTAGAGGAAGAAAGGATGTTGCTTTGTGAATGGAGACTTTCACACATCCTTTCAGCTACTTAAAAGGAGCTGAAAATATTTTATCTTTCTTTTATTACAACTGTATAAGCCCTAGAAATTACTTGAAAGGAAATAATTCACTTCCGGTCGAAGAAGAAAAAGCACGAGAAGGGAGGAAGTAAATAAGTCAATAGCTCACGTCTTCACCTACGTATCGAATTTTTTTGGGAGGAGTTTATCCTTAATCGCCTATTGAATCGACTTCTATCAGATTCCGATTCGGAGAAAATTGTACAATGGTGAATCTCGCCCGTGGCAACGCGCTAATCCCGTGTATGAACTTTCAAATAAATCCAATTTACTCCTGCTGGGGAAAAGTATACCGAATATGGGATTTACATAAACCAAATTTCAACGTCGCATTTTCACGTCAAAAGTAAATGTACTCCGCTGATGGAGATTTCGAATACCACTATCAATCCAATCTGGAAAGACCTGCATCTCAAGGTGCACAAATACGTATTCTTGTATTCACAAATAAATAAAAACAGTTCCGTTCAGAACTGTGACAAACTTGCAAATGTTGTGGCCTATATAAGTCGACGACTTAATTTCTACTGTAACGAAAAATCGGCATCACATTAAAGTAGCAACATTTTCTCATAATAATCTTCAAGTGCTTGATCTCTTACGTTTTCTGCTTGTTATTGTTTATTATATTAATAAGAACTAGCGGTACATGTGCGCTACTCTCGCGCTTTATTTCACTTGATTGGTTATTTAAAGGAATAATATAGAAACTACTTGGAAATGTAAGCTATACACCAAATGCAAAAAATTCTGTGTTTTTGTATTATTTCGATTTCTGCCTACTGTTACCCACTGTTCATTCTATAGGTTTCTACATTATTTCAAGATTTTAAAATTCTGCTTTCTCTTTGTCTTTCTGCATTTCTCACATTGTTTTTTATACATTGTATATCATGATGTTTGCTTCTGACTGTTCTTTTTGAGTTAACATAAATATTTAGATACTTTTTGGGTGATAAAAAGTTCATCTTAAGAAATAAAATTCGCATGGGAATGTTATGCTAAATAGTTCATGAGGGTGATCTTAAATCAAGAAGAACCATGTAAGAGGATATTGATCTGTAGGAAAGTCTTAATATAAGGAACACAATAGAAGTATCTAAAGAAATTGTTAAGTGACTCAAAATACGTTAAAATTAGCATTTTATTCCTGCCACCGAAACTTCGTTAAAGGCAACCCTGCAACGCACGCGTTTTCTGTGACTAGCAGACACCATATTCATAATCGATTAAAAATACTACAACTTGCAATAATAAATTGTCAGCAGTTATAGTGCACAAATAAAGTGAATTTACGACGTATGTGGAGTTAATTTAGTAAATTTTCTTACCTTATGAAAAACCTCCATCTTTAGATAATATAATAGCTGCTACACCTACTGAATACATGGCAATTGATGAAATGATAATCCCTTTCAAAGGTAGAAGTAGAGGCAGACAGTACATCAAATCTAAACCAAAAAAGTGGGGATTCAAGGTGTGGGTTAGAGCTTCATCTGATGGTTAAGATTCAAAATTTGAGATGTAGCAATCTAAAAAAAAATAACGAAAAACCCAAACTTGGCATTATAGGAGGCACTGTAGCACGATTATGTTCTGGATTGGAAGGACTAAACCACAAAATTGTTTTGGACTACCTATTTACATCAATTTCAACTATCCAGTATTTGTTAAAAAATCATATCTATGTAGTGGGTACCGTAAGAAGTGATAAACTTGTTGATAGTAAAACTTTACTAAAAAGAGGTCGAGGTTCTTGCTCAGTGGCCACTTCTTCTGACAATACTACAATTATAAGACGGACTGATAATAAAATTGTCCATATGATTTCTTCTTTTACTGGAAGAGAACCTGAAGACAAAGTTAAAAGATGGGACAGAAAAACAAAATCTCACATCGAAGTTTCAAGACCAGCTGCTGTTACACACTATAACAAATTCATGGGTGGCGTTGACATGGTCGACAGGATGGTAGCCCATTACCCGCATACACTAAAAAACAAAAAGTTTTATTTTCGCATAGCATTCCATTTCATGAACGTGGCTATTATAAATGCATGGATTTTGTATGGCAAAAGTAAAAGTTCCAAAATGTCATTATTGAAATTTAAAGCATACATAGCTACAACTCTTATTCAAATGAATGACCCTAGTAAAAAAAGAGGTCGGCCTTCTACATGTGAGACACCACCAGTGAAAAAGAGAACATGGTCACTTGCATCACACGAAGTAAAAACTGATGGAGTAGGACACTATCCTAAGAAAATTGAATGCAGGAATCCCCCAAGATGCCATGACAAACACTGCAAGAAGCGCACACATTACATTTGTAAAAAATGTAATGAAAGTGTGTGTCCCGATTGTATGGAGTTATTTCATACATAGACACAGATGCTAACAGGCAACAAATGTACAAGTATTTTTTTTTTACTTAAAACGATAATATGATATTTTTTAAAATGTTTGTAACCATTATTTACTTATTTTTTTTAATAAAAGCGTTGAAAAACATTTTTGTTCTTTTTATTTTTGAAAAAAAAATCGTCCCTGAAGAGGTTAAAGTTAAAAAACCGCCGCAAACAAAAACAAAAGTGAAGACTTAAAGGAAAAATGTCCGGATATATTTTGTAATAAAAATTGGTTATAAATATAAGTCTTTGTACAAAACCAATATACCAAGTACATTGCCTAAAAATTATATTTTTATATTGAAATTAAATTTTTATATTGAAATTATATTGTTTATTTTTATTATAATTGTATTTTTACCAAGTATGTTAACTAACTTACTACATCATTTTCATGTTATTAAATTTAAAATGTTATTAAATCCGGTCAAAAAAAAATGTACAACTGAAAAGTGGTGAAATCTGACCTAGAAGTGAAAAATTTGATTTTAAAATTTGAAAATTAAGTGTTTATCTTGAAAACAAGATCGTTAACTTAAGTTTTTTTGTATCCTCTAGGCTAGAATTCTGTTTTCAAAAAATGTTTATCAATTTTTTCGAAAATCTAAATACGTACATCTAATTTAGAAATTTTTACACCAAATTCTTCTCTTGTGGATCACATTTTATCCACTTTTCACAGACAACTGTACTGCACTGGAAATTTAGCTTAGACTGTTAGCTTTCAATAACAACAAAATTTATCAAAATCGGACAGCAAACAAGAAAGTAATTATCATTTTAGCGAATTGATGTAACAAAATTTGAAACATCACACACCTCCATAATAAAACATTACTAGGTGATTAGAGATTAAATAAACGTGGCTAAAGTTTTTTGTACATGTTTATAATCAACTGTATTTAGAAAAGATATATTAATAAAATTTAAATGATTGATTTAAAAACAATTAATACGGTCACATCCGAAAATCATGAATCTGAACGGGAGTATTACAAATATTATATATAGAGATGTATCAAAATAAGGTTTTCAAAGTGTGAATTGTCATTCAACACAAAATGGAAATCCTTTTCATATTTCGACTAACGTATAAGTAAGCATTAAAATGAGCCGCCCGTTCCAAGTAATCTACGGAATGTTCACCTCAGCAGTTTATAATCTAAAGGAACACGCTTCGTCCGAATTTACTGCAACGTCGCAGGATGCAGTAAAATGCGTACGATATGTAAAATATACACATGTGGAACCAACATTATTATTACCGTGGATGGAATTGGTAAAGTACAGTTTTTGTCGGAAACATGTATAATTCAACTACGTCATAGTAAGAAATGAATACTATCAGTACGTAGCAAATTTTAAAGACAACGATATATTCGAATTAAAATAAAGGTAGATACTGTGGATCATGGAGATGCGATAAGGTTGGATTATGTAAGGACGCAACAGTGTTATAGGGATGTAAATATATATATATGTCAATTTATGATATATCTCTTTTCATTTTATTTTTATTATGCTCAAGAATCATGTGGGGTTTATTTGCTATTAAGCCAATAAGAATTTTTTTAGGGGAAAGTTAATTCCATTGGTTGCTCGCATAAAAATGTGCTCGTTCATTGCCTGAAGAACGTCAATAATATTTCCAATAAGGAGAATTACTTGGTATAGGAACAAGATGCACAAACAGGTGCAACCGTAGCGTATCCGCTATCCAGTGCAATGACAAGCGTGAAAACCCACCTGTTCTTACAAAATTACTAAGAAAACATCGTTTAAGCGTTGAATTTCGTAATTTTCTATTTCCTTTTTAACGTTACAGTTTCTTAAAGTCGTGTATTAAATCCGTTTAGTGCAGCGTTCTCAGCTCATCCAAATCACAGCTTAAGGCTGATCCTCCCGGCCAAAATTGGTTATTTTTTCTTTTTTTTTTAATTCATTTTTTTTATTATATGTGTCATACATCAAATTACGCGTATTTTTAATATCTACCCCGCTAAATATGTTTCATACAAATCTGTGACAAAATATGGAACACTTAATACTTGGAGCCATTATTTGGTCCAATAGAAAACATACATTGGCAAGCAAGAAAACCAGGCCACTTAAAAATATCCATATATTTTCAGATTCCAATTATTATATATGCTGAACCCTACATTAAAGTACTAACAACTACCTGTCCGGTTTGTTAACAATCTAAATAGAGGGATTTCAGATATGAATAACCTGTGGTATATCCCTTGTCACGATATTAACTGTAATATTTTTAATTCCTAGTCTTACACGTGTAAATTATTAATAATTGCAAAACTGTGCCAGCTTGCTATTTAGCTAAAACTTTATGAAAATCCATGAACTATTATATGTAACTTTCAAATTTATTTGCAAAGCCCTCGTTGGTGTTATAAATTTCACTCCCTCGGTTGGTATCCAACTAGTTGAAGATGACTGTTATGAATTTTTTAACTATATTTGGGAACTCATTATATTTCCCAAAACATTTATTTTTTAATGGCAAGTATCAGTTAAAGTAAGTAATTAAATAGTAAGCAGCAAGCGCAATCGTATATATAGTTCAAGATTAGTTGGAAAACATGTTTAATAAAGTGGATAATGAAATAAATACCTCAAATTTTAATAAAGCTATTTGGAAAAATAACCGATTCTAGATTGTACAAAAGGGTATTGCAATTTACAAAATAAAACCTGCTCTCTATGCTACGAAGTAGAATTTAGAATTTGTAAGAATATTGAGGATCATTTCTAAAACAGTAAGGATTTAGACAGCATTGCTGAATTTTCTAGAAACTTATGTACGAGGCTACAGAGTGGATTAACGAAAATATCCATTAGTGAGCAATGTACGATGGTATAAGTCATTTTTTTAAATGTGTTATGGATTCCACCAGAAAAATTAACAGACGGCAAAACAACCGAAGATCCAAGTGACGCTACGTCTCAATCACGAAATTCGAATTGTTTTGGGAGATTTTCAAAATCTCGGTTGTAAATACAAAGAATCACTTCAAATATGTACTGAAACATTAACACTTTTATTTTGTTTCTATAACATTTAATTATAAACGCTAAACACAAATTTTTCGGTGCTGCATTAGAACATGTGTTTAGCTTGGTGGTCAAGAAGCAACTGTCAACTATTTATATGGTTTGGAACAGGCACTCACCTATTAAGAAGAAGAAGAAGAAGAAGAAGAAGAAGAAGAAGAACTATTTATAGAAACAAAACTCAACTTTTTTCGCCCGATACCAAGAAAACGGCGTAGGAATACAAAAATATGGAGGCACCTCACACAAAATCACCCAGTCATGGCAAGCATAAATTGACCGAAATTTAACAAATATTTATAAATTACAATAACTTTCTTATAAATAACATTCCATCAAAATACCACTGTATTACACATGAAAAAATGAACATTTTGATACCTCACTTGGTATTCTTTCGATAATGCATATAGAAATTCAAAAATATTTTTACATTAATTTTCAAATAAATCCACTAAATTAAATTAAAAGTTGATACTTTGCCTCACTTTACTATGAACATATTTTTCTCAGAACAAAACTTAAAGTTCAACTAAATTACAGCTCAAGAATGCACAAATAAGACTGAAAAGTTTCCTCCTCACCTTTATGAACATGACTGTGAACAAATACAATCCAATAGAGAACCTAGAATTCAAGTTCCACAGCTTTACGATGCCAACTGATCATCGGAAACAACCAAATCCTTTTTTATTTTGTCTAAATGTGCGTTAAACAATCTATTTTTGCACATGGTAGCTTAATATAGCTTTACTAAATTTAGAAATAAGTTAAGTTATCTCCATTAGATTATTTGTTAGCAGTTTATGCCTTTAAGTAAATAGATTTTTAAGTATGGTTCTGTATTTTTTCAGTTTCATAATTTCGGATCACTGCTATTAATAGTATAGACTTCAGTTACTTACCAATAGCTTTCGTTTAAAGCGGAAGTTTGCCTAACAAGAAATGTCTCTAGTGTAACTGGGCGCAATAAATTACTTAACTTTTGATGCGATGCATCCTAGTCACTATTTTTATGCATGATTATTTTTAAAATAATGTTATAAGTTCCTGTTTTATATATACACCAGCACCGAGCTAACGCAATTTTTGTGTATTGCATATTAACGGGAATCGATACAACTCAATTATCTTAATCTGTGTTTTTCATAACTGTGAAGTGCTTAACGGTACGAGCAATCAATTACATTTCCCGTATATACTACCAGCGATTGGTTTATTGAGTGATGATTTTGAAATGTAATAGCTTATCGATTGTAGACTATACTCAATTATTGCGATTTACGACGCTCAGGTTCAAGCGTGTAAAATTTTCGGTTTAAAAGCTGCACAGCAGAATTTTCACTTAAACTGTGATATTTTCTCACGGACCTATCTGGTTTGGGATAAAGGTTAAAATAACGCTAGCCAACAAGTTCAAAAAGTGTAATATAAAACATACCGTCTCAACTTCTCAAGTTTGAGAGATATTTTTATTTTTACGGATGTGTCCGAGCTTACACTTCCGTCAAAATATCGCACTATGCGGCATTCAGAAAAGAAATATACCGAACCGCTTTCTCATAACACGGTTTTAAATTTCTTCGATAGCATAAGAAATATGAAAATGGAGCAGTTCAGGAAAGGGTGCTCTGAAAAATGCGATATGACGGAGTCGAGCGAGTGGCAGTAGTAGATGATGGGTGGTGTCATTTCCACCCCAGGTCCCCATCTGACACTTGAGACGGGCCGAGCCGTGGTGAAATGTCTGCTGAAATGTTAGTGCCCGCTGATAAATTATACTTTGATTGATGACAGCACTTCCTTAAATTGCTATTAGATTATGATGAATATTGTGCAATTTACAGTTGTGGAAAGCAGCTGTACATCAACCTAAGTTATTCTTGATTTAGGTGCTTGCTACGGAAATATTTATAACGCCCAATTTTCTGTATAGCTCATCATTTTCCCCGTTGTACGCATTACATGTTTCATTTGGATAATGGCGGTAGAAGTCCACAACGACAGAAAAATAATCAAACACAGACTACGTAAATACCCGGAAGGCGCAAACTGCGTCCTTTAATCCCCAACTCAACCCTTGTACAAAGTCCCTTTCTCATACATGAGGAACAAGTGAGAATTAACTAAATAGTTCCTATTCCGAGTGAATTTCCATCACCTACAGTGGTGTTGAAAAGTCCTTTATCAAGCAAGCCCGTAATTATTTTCGAACTTTAACAGACATTTTTTGCATAGTTCTGCTAATTGCCTTACGGCTGATATAATTTGTAATTATCATGTAAAATTCTACAGAAACGATTAGAAAGAGGCTTCCGTAACAGATTTACATTAACAATTATCTATCCTCGAGAAAATAAAGAGGTGAGTACGTACTTAAAATGCAATTTCCAACGATATTATAAGTATACACACCATGCTCGTTGAATTTCCTCAGAAGTTGCACAATGACACGCGATAAAAAAGCAAATTATATTATCTAACAGTTTGAAATTATAATTCAGTTACCAAATAAAATACAATTAATTTTCAGTTATTTGAGTTATAAAATAGTATTCTGTATTTGGAAAAATTAGAGACAAACTGATTAACTAAACCTCAGTTCAGATGATGGTATGTTAGAAGAAATGAAAGTTAACTACACTAAATTAATCAAACTATGGTCTAGAAATATTGGTGTAATGGGTAGAGCTGAAAGTTGCTGAGTTTTAGATTAGATGATGTAGAGAACTGAATAAACTATTACTCTCCTAGAAATAAAGGCGCTACCATTTGCTATCAACCAAGGAATATTGAAAGTAGGTGACAGAACAGTGACAGAAAGTGCTATTTGGTGATGCTTAGACGTTTAGCATGAATAATCGTGTCGACAATATCTATATCAAAAGTATTAATTACAAAAGTAAATCAAGAAAGAGTACAAACATCACAAATGTGATTATAAGAAAATCAGCAGGCTGCACTTAAATGGACAGGAAATGAAACTAAGATGTAGGACGAGAGTTAGGAGTGCGCACTATTAACGAATTATTAAAGAATAAACTCACAAGTCTCTGGACTTCGAGTCCCTTATTTCGTTAGGTGTCATGGTTGCCTTTTCGAAAATTTTTTGTCTGCGTCGATAGGCCGCATTGCATTCACAAAGAATGTGTTCTGCCGTTTCCACTGCCTCTTTACATAAGCAGCAGATTTGGTCCTCAGCTTTACCAATCTTAAAAAGATGGTATTTTAGTGTTGTGTGGTCTGTTAGTAGGCCAGTGATGGTTTTCAATTCCATCTTGCTGAGGTACAAAGCAAGTTTTGCTTTATTTTGCGAAACAGTGATGAAGTGTTTTGTCTGACGTTGTCCTGGAATATTCTGCCATATGAGGATTTCTGTTGTTCCTCCCATAGTTTGACAGCCTGTTTTATGTGGCTTTTCTGTATTCCACAGCAAGGCTCAGGTCCAGTTATTGGCGTCGATGCTCCGCGTTTTGCGAGTTCGTCGGCCTTTTTGTTGCCTGGTACGCCCTCAGGCCCTGGCACCCACCACAAGGTAACGTGGTTTCTGTTTGTCGGTTGTTTGAGGTTGTTCAGGCACTCCCAGACTAGTTTCGACTCACAAATGGGGGCCTTTAAAGCTTTTACTGCTGCGTGGCTGTCTGAGTCGATGTCAATTTGATTGGTGCACCTTTATATCCCTTCCTTAGGTTTATCTTTGTGCAAAGGTTTATGGCATAAACCTCAGCCTGGAAGATCGTAGTTACGGCACCGAGGGGAAATGCGGAAATGCGGCAACCGGGTCCGTAGACCCACGCTCCAGTTCCTCCTCCTTACATCTTCGAACTATCCGTATACCACTGGAGGGATCCTTTCTTAAAGGAAGGTCGTCCCGAGGACCACACTTCCCGGTCTGTGATGGTCACTCTAAAAGGTTGGTCGAAGTTGTATTTTTAGGCCGTTCGCTCTAGGTTAGTGAGACTCAGAATACCTAAGTGGCCTGTCACGTCTCATGATTTAAATCTATTTGTCCTTGCAAGCGTGAGCGCATGTAGCATTGCCTCATTTTTTACCTGAAGGTGTAGGGGTGTTACTCCTAACATGGTCTCTATTGCTGCAGACCATGGGTCTTATTATAGCCACGTATTACCAACAGATCATTGCTGGTTTTAGCCCCCAGTTTCTTCCTACCAACCTACGGCATGCTAGGGATGCTAGAACTGCCTTCTTCTGCAGTTTATCAATGTGTGAGTTGCACGTCAACTTCTGGTCTAGTGTAACTCCTAAGTATTTGACTTCATTACTGAAGTCTATAACCGCCCCTTCTAGCATGAAAGCTTTTAGGTTCAGCTTCCTACGTCTACTGAAGGAGACGATTACCGTTTTCATTGGGTTTATGCTTAAGCCTTGATCTCCACACCAATTCTGGATGGTACCTTGAGCTTTCTGCATGCGTTATCACACTACTGAGTTTTTTCCGCCAATAGTTTAGAGCCAAATTAAATACTATGATGCATTACAACGCGAACTAAAGTCAGAAAAATTTTCATTTTAAGCAGTTCTGATGAATAACGAGCAGTGTGCAGAAAAATATACACGACTAATAAACTTACGAAATGAATACAGCATTTTTGGCACTCATCTGAAAGTAAACAAACATGAAACATTAAAGTTATGGCAAAGAAACTACACCAGTCACGCACTCCAGAAAATTTAGTAGAGGATTTATATTGCCAAGGATGAAAATAATAGAAGTCGTTAATATTCTGCAGAGAAAAGAGAAGAAACCTCTTCCGCTAGTTACCAAGCTTCAGCAACGACTAAGACTTTAAAAGAATATATGAAGTAAAAGGAATAATAGGCATGAAGGTTGAAATAGAACCTCTAAGAAAATAAACACTAGTGTCCTAATGTGAGAAATGCCAAACTGATGGACACGCCCAAAGATTCTGCATCAGAGATTCAAGTTCCATAAAATGTGCTAGGAAACACTATAAAAAAGAAAGCAAAATGAATGAAAACAGCAAACCAAAATGTACCAACTCTGGCGAAGCCCACCCAGCCAACTACAGAGGATGCTAACTAGCCAAGAAAATGCAAAAAATAAAAAACGAAGCATCTAAAACCAAGCAAAACAACACAGAAAAAAGGAAGAAAGAAAATAGACCACTGTGTAAATGGGAATGCTACGTATACCCTGGGTGGATCACGTCACAAATCAAGAAGTGTTACGAAGAATACAGACGACATTATAAATAATGTATACAGTAAAGTAAAGAAAATTAGAATATTTCGGACACGTAATGTGAAATGAAAAATACAACTTACTACAATTGATCATTCAAGGGAAAATTAACTCAAAAAGAGGCCCAGGTCGTCGCAGAACTTCATGGTTAAAGAACCTTCGGCAGTGGTTTGGACAAAGTTCAAGATCCTTGTTTCGAGCTGCCGCATCGAAAGTACAAATAGCTATGTTGATCACCAACCTCCGGTAGAAGAAGGCACGATAAGCAGAAGAAGTAGATGGGACCCAAAAGCATTCCTAGCACTACCAAATACTAAAGAAAAGCAGGAAATTTCACCGAAAACACAAGTTTCCACATGCCAGATACTACAAAGCCTAATGCCAAAACTTGAACAACAAGAAAAAAGTTCGAACAGCAAGGAAACATGCCTAAATCAATCTTTGAGTGATTAATAAAACTTGAAGGAAATAGCAGTACAGCTACTATTTCTAAGAATAATAATGGACACAAAAGACATTAGGGTAGCTACCCGGAATCGCAACGGTATACGGTTGTCAATCTTGGGGCTGCGCCAGTAAAACCAACATCAACGAAATAAAAAGTTTCCAGAATAAAGTGGTGAGGAAGGAGTACCGTAGATGCGCCCTGTTACGGTAGAATCAATGGTATCCACCAGGATTTTGGGATAAAAACCGTGACAGAGGAAATGAAAATTCTTGCTCAGAAGCATGAGTCCAGGCTTCATCAGCACGTAAACTTCGACGTAATCCAACACTTCGACAATACAGATCTAGCGAGAAGGCTCAAGAGGACCAAACTATTTGAGCTAGTGTAACGACATGTAAAAGTGTCAGTCAGCTGAGCAAATCTGAAGTGGTAACACCCGAAAAAAGTGTTGCAAAATAAAACTGAGAGGACAACAATGGGTGAATTCTTAACATAACCATTTAGTTAATATAAGTTACATAACATTTCCTGATAGGTCTTCTAGGCTAGTTGTAATAAAACTTTATAATAGGAAAGGTCGAATCTGGGATAGATGTAGAAGAAACACAAAGATATGAATACTTATGACCAGTAATTACAAATGATGGAAGAATACACAGCGAAATATTAAATAGCGTGAACTATGCTACGCTATAAACAGAAGTATAATTGTAAAAAGAGAAATAAAAACAGAAACAAAGCTACATATATACAAAACAGTATATGCCCCAATTGTGACCTATGGGGTAGAAAACTGGACTACAAAAACAAATCCAAAATAACTATGGGGGAAATGAAGTAGCTAAGGAAAGTATCTTGAAAAACGAGAAGAGATAGAATAAGAAATACAACATTTAGAGACCAACTGCAACAAATACTACAAGTAACCACAATAGAAAATAAACAGCTTAAATTGTATGGTCATACAAAAAGAATGCCTGAACACCGAATCCCAAGACGAATACTAAAAGCAAGAACGGAAGGCAGACGACCAAGCGGTAGACCAAGGAGAATGTGGACAGATAACATCCAAGATATGGCAGGGAAGAAAGGAAAAACGATGGGGGAATTAAACAGATTGACAGCAGACAGAAACAACTACAGGAAATGAATCGAGCCACCCGACGCCATGGCAAAGAGGGAAAAGTGAAAAAAGAAGAAGAATCTGGGATATTAAATACTGAAAAATACTGTTACGTCTATGGCTGTAACTGATAAGGAGCCCTTTGTCTTTATCGCCGGGATCACCAGAGAAACAACTACTCTTATATAAAATGATTGGATTTATTAATTACTACATACTACAAGACTATGACAACTTATTCAAAAACATTATACTAAACGACTTACAATAATACAGATAGGTACAGCGCCATTGCTAGGTTTGTTATTGGGACTCTCTTCTATCAAACACCCACCAACAACTGCCAACTATTCCCTATCTACTCCCCTTTAATTCAGTCTTAAGTGTCCTTCTGTAAATTCCCTTTTGCATCCACGAGCGATGACCTGGTTATTAGCCAATTTCCCTTATCAAGCGTATTACTTATTCCACATTGCCTAATTTAATATTCTAATGTTCTTTGAATTTGCTGAGTAAAATGACGTAGAAGGCTACCTATTTCAGCGAAATCACCAAACTTTAATACAATAGAAGAATAATAGAGAGTATGTAAAACTTCGTACCTAACAAACAAACAGGTTTAATAGATTCCATGATGCGTTTGGTTATGCTGCGACAGAGGGTCTAGAAAAACTAAATAAATATGTGCTGCGAAATCAAAATTACAATGTATTGAATTTTACATAGTGCCCTAAATAATGTAGGACGGTTTTGTATTTATTTACACTCCACAGTTTTCGTAATTATGAATAAATTGTTCCCCAAATGTATTTTTATACGAATCAAATACGTTCGTGCAGTAAACTTAAATCTTTAAAATGATTCCGGAGTTCTTAAAAGCACTGGAAATTCACGGACAGTTTTCGAAAGAAAGTTGTTTTCGAGTTCGTACACGCTCATGGGTCTCAAAGATTAAAATTAACATCTTATAGATCATCATTTATCATCAAAGTAAATCTAAGAGGAAAACCGGGCGACACTAATTGTCACATGACGTGACAAGATGAATGGATCAGCCCTGCGATACCGAGAATTTCGACACTGAAAACTGCAATTTAACGGCTTATTCTAAACAAGAGCTCTCACCGAAAAACAGACATCAAACTTTTTACCCGAATCTTTGTTAAACTTACCAGTTCCTTCCTTAATATCATCTCGTTGTGTTTATAAAAACTTCTGCAAAGTTTCCAGCAGGAGACGCGGAATTCGCAACCCTGACCCTGCCGGAAATTGTATTTTTGTTACCTTACGCTCAATATCCGTCAGTTACTATCTCAGCTTTATTTAACTTTGTTAACCCTCCTCTAATCCTAATCCTAGTAATAAGTTGTTTATGCAAGGAAAGTTTTAATCCTGTATTTCAGAGTTAAAATACGGTTAGCCGGCAGTAAATCATTTATGAATTGGTATTCAAAACGGAAACTCCCTCATAATGCACGTATCATTTCAATATCCATCATAGATGCAGTTTAAAACGAGGTTTTCCCTGGAACACGGGAACGTGTACAGTGTTAATAACAAAGTAGGTCACTACGTGTAGAATAGTGTTGATAACAGGCCCTGGGGAACGAGATGAGCGTATAACACTCAGGAAACGTATTTATTATTATTTTATCATTTTCAATTTTAATTTCACTAAAACTGCCTTGCTCTAATATAATTTGTCTTGTCCACTCGTAAATCGAATCGAAAATCATCATTGCTAAAGCTGTTAGTTCTCAGTGCTGTTACAGCAAAATGAAATTTTAAGTTTGCCGTCGGTTTTTATGGATTTCTTATTATGGTGTTTAATGGAGCGCGCTTTTCTATATATTTGTCGCGGACAGAAGCTTTCCGCAAATGTAATTTGGCAAAAGACAGAAAATCCAGGGATTTCTGCAGCTCTCCGAGCGCACTATTTTTGTTTGTTTTGTTTCGAATCCCGCAACAACCTCATTCTAACGAAATTTCGTGTATAATTGCAATCTTACGTCATCTCGAATCAAGTTTATATCCACTTCAAATTAAATTTGAAAAGCAGCTTTTCTTGGTAACGGTCAAAGCAGTTTATTTTAAAAACTACTCTTAAACAGAATCTAAATAGAGTTGCATAACAGTTTATTTAAATGTATCAAATCGGTCAAAATAATCATTTCAGGAAATTCCAATATTATTTAAAGTGAACTCCTGGAGAGTGACGTGCTGCTCTGAAACCACTTAGATTCAGAAGAGAATTGAAATAATGTGAAATACATTTGCTTCAAATGAGTTGACAGATATTTAAAAATAAAAAAATTAAAATCAATTAGGGTTAACTGAAAATATATCACATTTACTTTAGACTCTCCAATTCTTTATTTTAACAATCCCTATACCACCTCAATTACTTATATTATAATTATTAATTATAATATATTGCTGCTACAATATGCTCTACTCTTAACCTATTGCTAAATCTAATAAAGCTATATTAAGCTATCCTATAAGAAAATAGGTTGTTTAACTACATATAAGTCAAATGCGAGGTAAATTAATGTTTCCTGTCTTGATTTTGGTAAAGCTGTACAACTTGGTTCCTAGATAGTAAAGCTGCTTGTGTTGGTTCATATTCATTTTCAGAAAAGCATAGAGGATACTTTTCAACCTTATTTGTGCATTCTTGAGCTGCAATTTAACAAATATAATTCAAAATGTAAAGATTTTGACAGCTTCATACCTAAATGTAAAAATTCGAATCTAATACTTTTCCCGTGAGAAAAATATGTTTGTAATGATGCCATTATATGTGTGAGAAAGCTTTGTGGTAATTTTGATTAACATTGAAGTTGTTTTTAATAATTTATTTATAATTTAATGTAAATTTATTTGTCAATTTCCAAATGCTTTATAAGAAATATGATCAATATCGATATATTTGTAATTTTTAGTTTTAGTGATAAGAAAGTTATTGTACTTTATAGATATTTGTAATTAATTTGGTCAATTTTCATACTTAATCCTGATTGGAGGAGCACCTTGGGGACACAAAAATTCATTTTTATGTAGTATGTTGCTAGGCAACTCTCTTCAAAACGATGAATTTTGTCTTGTAAAACAAAAAATTTGCACTTTGACCACCAAGGTGAAAGGATGCTGAAGTTCTAGCTCCGCTAAATTTGTATTTTGTGATTCTAGGTTAGTATTTTCGAGTTAAAGTAAATGTGTTAATGTTTATCTACGTTTTTAAAGTGTTTTCGTGCACTTACGTTCGAGAATTAGTGAAAATCACCGAAACATTTATTTTATGGAAGAATCGAAAGTGGGGTCAGTCGATCGTCGATTGGTTTGGATTTGGATGCAACAAACAACAATTAACTGCACTAATTTGGTCAACCAAAACAACTTGTTTACTGCGTTGGATTGTGAAGATTGTCATGTGTGATAGGACAGAAGTGTATTACACCAAAATTGCGATCATATAAATCAGGTAAACATTTCTCATAAAAAAAATATGAACATTTGGAAAGTTAAATAAAATTAATAGTTGGTATTTTATTACGTTTATGTTGAATTATAAACTGGACACCAAATACTATTTGTGTCATAAAAGGGAAAGCACCGATAATTTTGAAATTAATTTTTGATAACTACTTATTGTATGATAATTTTCTTGATTTTCTCTATATTTTCTTTGTGTTCGTACTTGCTTTGTTACCAGCTACAAGAAGGTTGGCGCAATTATATTTGATTTCGTGTTGGTTAAACAATTTATGAATTCATTTATTTTGAATATTCATCTAGAGAAGGATATCTCGATTAAGAGTTTGATATTGTTTCATGGTGTCCAATGTGTAGGTTTAACCATTCATTTTATTTTCTTTGCCCCAACCAACGTTATAAATATTATTATAGTAGTTATTTCATTATTAAGAGTAACACAATAATTCTGAAATTAGAAGTAGAAGCTTTATTGAATACTTTTCTCAAACTGTAAATATCTGTTTCTCCTAATATATTTTATGTGGCCCATAAACGTTTGAGATTCCGTATGATATCAATTCTAGTGCTAATATATTTTTCTTCTTAACATATTATAGAGATTGCTGGTACTAACACTTCCAGTTGAGTTAACAAAATGAAACCTATTGAAAATCATTGTTTGATAACACCACCTTGCATGATTTTTGATGTTTGAGAACAAATATATGTTCTAAACTCTATTTTTTGTACTGATTCTAAATTTCTTGGCCGTATTTCTCTAGCACGTACAGTTCTTACGCAGAACGCAAAACCAGATTCATCATTATATAGTGATTTTTATGAATTTGAGTTGACAAAATTGTTCACCCAGCTGATGTCTAACAATTAGTTTGAAAATGTCTGTTTTGTGTTGTTCAGTTGGAAATTAGGTATGTTGTATTAGAGTATCTGCTAGTGTATTTATGTTTCTAATAGTGTGTTTATAGTGACTGAAATGAGATCTCGTGAGAGTCCAAATAACCCAAACATATTCTGTTACAAATATGGAAACTATGTAATTGTGAAGCGGAGAGAAGGTACCAGAAGTTTTGTGGTTAATGTGTATTGTACGTATTTCGGTGTTCGGTCAGGAGACCAAGATCAAATCTGGGGTTCTCAGAAAGTATGCTGTACTGTACTTGGTACTGTGGAAGAACGGTAAGAAATGCCCTTTACCGTTCCCACGATCTGGAGACAACCTAGAAATCATGTGGATGATTGTTATTTATGTATGATTAATGTAAAAGGCTATAATGCAAAGAGTGAAAAACAATGTTCATCGGAATATAACTATTTTTACACGAAATCATAATATAAATATAAATCATAATATCAACCTCACCATCACGGTTTAGGCCTTTATTCGGGCTGTTCCTGTTCAACTCCAGCGTTTTCGAGGTCTACGTATTCGTTTTCCTATCGGTCTATGTTGCACCGCCACCTTCGGTAGCCTTTCGTCACCTATACGGTTAAGATTTTCTATCAATCCTCTTTTGTTTTCATCAATTTTGTCTTGGATATTGAATATTTCTAGTTGGTTTCTCACATCATCAACCTTGTATGTATAAATCGGTTTACAACGTCTGGCGACGTCTTCGGATTCGTTGCTTTCACACTGTAACAGTTTGATGAGGTTTGCATCCACAGTTGGAATATTTAAAAGCTGTGGATGATGATGGTAATATATAAATCGATTTACAACGTCTGCCGCCATCTTCCAATTTCCTCGCTCCATACCTCTTAATCACTACATAAAAATTTTTTTAATTCTCTTACTTGCATTGCTTCAATAGATGGAAGCGATGACAGATTGAATTAAATGGCTACAACTGAGGGAGGATTTTTAATGATGATAATGATATCTGAACCGCCTTACAACGGCTGCAAATGTCTGCCAGTATCTTCCGATTCTCTTCTCCACACTTCTGAATGATTTCCTAAACTCTTTTCTAATTAATATTTAAATGCAAGGGATAATGATAAAGATATACCAATCGGTTTGCTACGTTTGTCGATGTCTTCCGATTCCCTTCTCCACAATTCCAAATCATTTCATAAACCCTCTTCTAATTTTATTACTTCCATTGCCTCAATGGGTGGAGGCTACGGTAAATCGAAGAAGATGGCGACAACTTGGGGAAGCGTACATCCCGAGTAGGAATATTTAAACGCTGGAGATAAAGATAAAAATATACCAATCGGTTGACAATGTCTGTCGACGTCTTCCGATTCCCTTCTCCGCACTTGGAAATCATTTCATAAACCTTCTTCTAATTTTATTACTTCCATTGCTGCAATAGAGGAGGCTATGGCAGATCGAAGAAGATGGCGACGACTTGGGGAAGCGTACATCCCGAGTTGGAATATTTAAGCGCTGGGGATGATGTATATAAATCGGTTTACAACGTCTGCCGACGTCTTCCGATTCCCTTTCTCCACACTTCTCTATCACTCCATAAATCCTCTCAAATTCTCTTATTTGCATTGCTTCAATGGATGAAAGCAACAGCAGATCGAATTATATGGCGGTAACTTGGGGAAGCGCACATCCACAGTTGGAATATTTAAGCGGTGCGGAGAAAGCTCCAGTTAACATACACTTTGAGTTGATTAATAACCCGTAAGGATTTATATTTTAGTGTGTAAAAAATATTCTGAGAATAGTAGAACTCTAAAAGAGACGCGTTTCCAAAGTTTTTGAAATTCAAAATGCTTCTCGAAAACGCCTCTAAGGATTGTATACTTATTTATCTTTTGTCTATTAACAATGTACATGACTCATTTGTTTAATTTTAGCGTATATTTAATTTGGTTAATGAAAAACCCTTCATAAGATTAATTTAAATAGTTTGGACTTTCAATTTATTCAATATACACATCATTGACTTCTACAATTATTTTTAAATTAGTACGTGAAACTGGAAAATTTCCGTTAAACACAATATAACACAATTATTAATAAACTTTTTCAAATTAAGGGCGATATTCAGAACCTTTTATAGAATTAAGTAATATATTTTAAACTATTTTATCACTACTTATCCAAAATACTTTTAATGGTTGGTTGATGGATAATAAAATCTTGCACATCTTTAAATAAATCAAAAACATTTTTTTGTTAACGTTTTGAAAAAAGTGATTCAAAATTACGTATGTTAAGTTCTTCATTAAACCTTTTTTGCAAATTATCTTCAGAATTCAATTTTTTAACGCCCGTTTCTTGAATATTACCGTTAGAAAATATTTTTCCTGTTTAGCTTATTTGATTGCATATGATCGTTTCATTTCAATTGAACTCCATTTGGATGCGCATCGCTTTAAAGGCTTCGTTGACTATTTCTGAAAGTCTATGTGCCAAAATGTAAAATACAAACGTATCGATGGTAATTTTGTCTAAAATCAAAAGCTGGTTCTTCTTAACTTTCTAATTCCGTAGTATTACAGCCCCTTAATGGAAAGTTTCTTGTTCTATTTTCTGATGTGGATCAATTATTAGATCCTTCCTTCTGTAACCTCCTGTTTGATTTGACTGCATCTGTAATTTTCCTCTATCTGTTTCTTTGTTTGCATTTTTTCTTCCAGTTTTCGATATCTGTCATAAACAACTTCATTACCATTCAACAACTAACGAAAAGGATAATTGCGGAAGGTGATGAAAAACTCCTATCGATTACAAGAAGCTATGACACTGTCCTGTGGAGCAACGGATGGGATGCATTATCGAAAATAAAAACTAATGGTCATCTGATAACCATTTTACCAGAATTATACGTAAGAACAAATTCAGTTATTAAACAAAATTACTAACTATTTGCACCAATACACACTAAGAAGAGACTTAGGTAAAGCTATATCTATTATTGTATGGAACTATGTTGAGGTAACGCTATGTAATTGGAAGCGCAACACTATCAGGCAATGGGCCTACCAATTACCAATTATATTTATTTATGCTTAGCTTTGTGGATAATGTAGTGATTTTTGTTCAAGGTGGCTATGACTTAGAGTTAATGTTAAAAAGATTATATACCGAATAAACAAAATGAAGTCTGCATATTAAATTGGAAAAAGCTAAATACTTGGTGAATTTGAGTACTGTTAAATGACGAAATGTATGCGAAGCAGGTAGAAAAATTCAAATATTTAGATTTTATAATCCATAAATACGGAAAACGCCGGAGAAAGTATTGGTGCACTAAAGATAAGAATATATGAATAAAGAATTTTGAAAAAAACATTGGTAGAATCTGTATTGTGCTGTAAACTAACGTTCTGGACTTCTTAAAACGAGAACAGTCAAAGGATAATAGATATTAACATGAACTATCTACAAAGGAGTACCAAAGAATCTAGAAGAGAAAGGGTTAGAAATTAAGAAATTTCAAACAAAATAACAGCAATTGATGGACTCCCCTGAATGGTCGAAGGTAGAATGAGACGACAACACGAAGGGGAATGAGCCGGATTATACCATATCAGGATATTAGGATTTTTTTAGGAAAACGGCGAATTTCATGTTTTAAAACAGTCAAGAACGAAGACCACAGATATATTGCTTCTGTATAATGCGGCGATAACGTTAAAGGAGTGAACGGGGGTTAAGTTTTATACACACAAAGCGAAGCGAGAAAAGGGCACCTTATTTCACAATAGCATTGAATCCTGTTTGTTAATAATGCGACTTTCGTTGTTATTAAAAAAAAAACGGTAGGTACGTGAACGGTAAACCTTAATTAAATTACAGGATTAATTATCAACCGTGGAACACATAACGCGTGATCACCACAAAAGTCTCAAGGCGACTACCACAGCCCCCTAAAAAAAAGACACCACGAAACACGTAGGCATGATTCCAGGAATTGTTTTCCACAAAGTAGTCAATGTGGACCAAGCACATGTCAGTAATTATATTTAGCGATAGCGAAAGGTGACCTACGATGATTTGTTTAGTTAAAATAAAGAAATAAATTCAGCAGTTCTATGAAATTTAATGAAAGGAAATTAGACGAATGTCAAAATTTGTGATTCTTGATGAAAATGTGGCTTAATCATTTTAGCCTTTGCTTATTTTATAGAACGAACTATGTTTTCTCCTTCTATTGCTTGTCCGTTTTCAAAGTTCACCATTTTTCTGCTCTCAGCAGCTGCCACTCTAATCTCCGTACATTTCCTTCTTCATATTTCTTCATACGTGGGCTGTATATGTTATCACTGGCCAATCAGAGTTTTGCATACTCTCAACCGTGTGATCTAGATGCGTTTCTTGATTTTCAACAGTGAATACGGTATTCAAAAATTCATGTATGAAATAAATAATAGTACATTCTGTAACGAGTTTGGAATGGAAATTCGATGTGAGTGGAATCTTCCGAACGCGAGCCGAAGGCGAGCGTGAGGAACCACGAGCATCGAATTTCCATTCCCAACCGAGTAGCAGACTATACTTTCTCCACGATCACAAGATATGTAATAAATACAATAAAATTAATAAGATTCGGAACAAATATTTACAAAGAAACTGCAAAATTATGACGTTTTAAGTCAATCGTTAGTCATGGATTCCTAGACTGTTTTTTTTTTGTTATACTGTTACGGAATATTCTTTCCATTACTAGTGATGGATTGGAATACATGCAAAATGCATAAGCCGGTAAGTGTTTCAGAACATTTCTTCTATAACAAGAGTTAGAATGTTAACTTTCTATTATCAAAATTGATTTCAGAATTGTGAAATTCCGTAGTTGTCGTGGAGAAACTATATTCCAGGCAAACAATAAATCGATTTTTATTTAGAATTTTTCATCAAAAAACCATATATCGCCTACCAATAAACCACCGGTACATGATAAGAGTATAGATTGAAGTCGCATAGATTTGAGTAAAAAACCTAGAGAGAAAAAAACTGTTGTGGTTTGCACATGTTACCAATATTAAAGCTTGTAAATGATCCGAAAAGGCAGTAATTTGATGCTATTTGAAAGATCCAAGCGAGGACGTCCTAGACGCACCTGGGGGCAGAATATACGAGCGACAACAGGGTAAGAAACTTTGAAAAAGGTTTGTTTTACAGTGAAAGGATGGAAACTGCAATGTAACGGCTTATTTCTATTGCTATAGATAAAGTTAAAAATTGAATTATTAATAGTTTATTATTAAAAGAGAATCCTAGAGATAGAAATACCAAGTGAAGGTATTTTCATGGTTTCAGAAAGTTATCCGTATATTTTGGTCCAACAAAATAGGGTAACTAAATTGTGTACTAATAACGTCCTTGCTGCCTTCAATAACAACGTGTACAATCTGTATCAAAAGTCTTATACATTATTATACGATCGAAACTCTTAATATGTCACGGAGCGGTATAACAGGGGGTAATTCCGCACATTAGTGGGATCGACTTATTTTCATGAAACCTGACAATCTAATTAATTTCGTTCGTATCCGGAATATTTATAGACGTGTGGACTCTAATAGGGCTTCCTGTTTAATAACGGACTTATTGCCAAGTTTAGTGTACCCATATCATGAGGTATAATTAAATTTCGGAGGCACTAAGCTGCGGGAGCTTTTGTCTAGAACACAACAAGACAAGTACTGATTTACTTGTGTTTGAGTTTGATGGAAGTGGATACTTTATTGACTTTGTAACATAACTCGCTTGAAAGCAGGATGAGGGCTCTGTTAGGTAAAGTATCTGTTCAGTTTGTCTCTGACAAACATTGTTAGTAGGTCCTTCTGCATTCCCAGAACTAAAGGACTAACTAGACCGTCTACTAGCTTGACGTTTGTGCATTCTTAGGAATTAGTTTTGTGTCTGCAGCCGTTGCTGGTGCTACGTATTTCTACGAACGAACTACAGCTAATTTTGATTTAAGCCACGCCGCTCCCTCGTTTTGGTGCAGCACCAATAAAAATGCGACGTTGGTGTAACAAGAGTATGAAAATTAATGAGCTTTATGAAGCCGAGGTGCACGGCAATTAAATTTGATGAAAATTGTAATTAATTCTTTTCATAGAGGTAATTATTCGGCTGATTTGATACTTAATTAGCTTCTGCAGCTGAAATTCCTCACTTTAATTAATTGTTCTTTCATGTACACTTCCCCTCGTAAAAAGTAATTCGTTTTATCTTATTGTAGTTCATTTAACAGAAACACCCTAGAGGTTTATTTAAGTAGATTTTTTTTAAGAAATATTTCTTTTTAGAAACAGTTCTTTACAATTAAATTCAGGGCCGGATTTACATCATTGTAAATACAGTATAATTAACAAAAGATTCGCTAACTGTTAACTGTGGAAAATCAACTTAGTGTCTTTACTTAAGCCATACAGTTTTAGCATATACAGCAATTATTTAATAACTATTCTAGTATAGCTCAGTTATTAAAGTTATCTATTATCTAGCGGGTCCCGAGTTGCGCACATTCGTCGCCCGTTCACGTACGATCAGGAGAGTTAAGACAGCGTTGCTCCGGTCAGTACTTGGATGGGTGACGCGAAGGTTGCGTTAACGCGGCGCCTCTCTCCCACGAGGATTGATCACTATGGGAGAGTAGATCAACAACCCCCCTTATGGGGAGGCCCATGCCCAACAATGGGATACTGCGGGCTAATAAAAAAAAATTATCTAGAATCAATTTTTGTGAGATCCCTTCGAGTGCCAGTATCTCCCATATGGCATCATAGTTTAGGCTGTCGAATGCTTGTTTGAAGTCGACGAATACCAGGTAGAGTGCAGAATTCCACTCAAGCGACTGTTCGATTATAATTCTCAGAGTGTTTATGTGGTTTATGCAGGATCGCCCTGGTCTGAATCCTGCCTGTTCTTTCCGGAGACTGGGTTCGATTTTCTCAGAGATGCGGTTGAGGATTAGTGTTGCTAGTACTTTGTTGATAGAGTTAAGAAGTGTAACACCCCTCCATATTATCAAAAACCTCTACCAAAACTCATCCTGGCAAATAACCCACAAAGGGAAAGTGAGTAACAAAATTATGGTCAGAAATGGAGTCAAACAAGGATGCCCATTGTCCCCTTTACTATTTAATATCACGTTGGACTGGGTTCTGAACTCTGCGAACAATGAAAGAAGAGCTATTGTGTGGGACCAATAAAGCTGCCTCGAAGACCTGGACTACGCAGACGATAGAAACTTCAACGATTAGAAGATCAAGCAGGTCTGGTAGGACTCCAAATTAATATCAAGAAGTCAAAGGCTATGCGAAACGGCACTCACAATCGGAACAAGTTCCAGATTAGTGGGCAAGGGGTAGAAGACGTAACTAGTTTTAGTTACCTAGGATCCATCACCAACCAAGGATGAGCTGAAGACGATGTCCAACATAGAATTCAAAAAGCACGACAAGTATTTGGAATGCTCCAACGAGTATGGACCCCATCCTATGGATCCAGAAAGACCCAATTACCCGTTCAGTTCGAATGTAAAGGCTGTTCTATTATAGGCCTGCGAAACCTGGAAGGTTACAGCAGCGCTATCGAAAAAGATACAGGTATTAGTGAACAGATGCCTGCGGAGAATATGCCGTATACACTGGCCAGAAACAATTTCCAATAAAAATTTGTTGCGGATCACTGATCAACAAGAAATTTCATAACAAATATGTAAGAGGAAATGGAGCTGGATTGGACACTCGTTAAGGAGACCAGAGAGTGAGATTCCTAAAATGGTGCTGGATTGGAACCCACAAAGAAGGAGAAGACAAGGCAGGCCATAGATAACATGGAGGCGAACGGTACTCAAAGAGGCAAAGAACAATGGAAAATTCTGAAATGAAATCAAAATGCTAGCACGAAACAGAGTCCGATGGCGAAACTTTGTTGCAGCCCTAAGCTCCAACTAGGAGTTACGGGAATATAATATATATTAGTCTAGAATGCATAATAAATAATATACGGCGTGCGAGTAACAAATATAAAAATTAATATGAGAATGTTCAATTCTATAGCGGGGCCGATACTGTTATATGGAACTGAATCGTAGCTGATGACGAATGTCATAAAGCAGAAGTTTTAAGTTTTTGTAAATAGATATTTAAAATATTTTAAAAATTCGTTTGTCAAATTTTGTCAGTAAGGAGATATTATGGAGGCGAACTCAGCAAGTGGGTATAAATATTAATATAAAAGTCCTAAATACGAGTGGCTTAGCCACACGCTGCGTATGGACAAGAAGGTGAACGCGAAAGTGTTTTGTATTGGAATCCACAGGGTTACGGGTAAAGCGACCATCCAAGAGCTACCTAGCGTAGAACAGTTGGAAAAGAAACGAACATGATGGCTAGATCGACTCGAACCAATGGATCATTTGAAGAAGATTCTAAGGGAATAGTGGATCTTGATACTACTGTTACTACTCGACAAAACCGCCTTTCACCCCTATATCTATCTGACAGCCTCCTATAGCGGCATTTATCCTTCTGTCTTCCAGGGCTGACTCTACCCATCTGACCAGCACCGTTCTTGCCTCGTTAAAAGACCCTTCGATATCGAGGTATAACAAGGGGTACTTCCTTATAGTAGAGGGCCCTTTCTACTTTGCACATCCCAGCTTGGAGGGCTGTTTCCGGGAACCTACCTCGTCGGTACGTATGTTGGTTAAGATGGGAAGGGATATGTAGGAAACACCCTCTTCAGTAAATTCTTATCCACTATCCTTTCTAATGTCTTCATCTGAAATGATGTGAGGCTTATGGATCTGAAGGCTTTTGCAGCCGTGTAGTCTCTCTTTTAGGAAACACTACTCTGGCTGATTTACAAGAGAGATTCTTCTAAACCAAGGGAGAAGAATGCCAAGGTACCTCTGGATTAAGGCTGGGACTATTCCATCAGGCCCTGGTGCCTTATAGGTATAGAACTCATTGAGTGCCCGTATGATGGAGCCATCGATTAGCACTTTCTGGACCTACTGCCAATACATCGGATGGACCCGCTGTTCAGCCCTCTGGCGGCCATATTGGCTACCTGGCTCGGAAAGAGAACCTCTAGGAGGAATCTCAAGGTTTCCTCGCTGTATGTGGCCTACGTCCCAGGTGGCATTTTCAGTGGACCTTCTTTCACCACTGAGGATCCTCATGAGCCTCGCGGGGTTATGTGAGACAGTATATTTTATATTTACAACGATTTCATTTGCTAAAGGAGTAATATAAATGGGATTTTTAAGTTGTTAACTTTGTTTACAAATTATAATTAGAAAATTGTAATGCAACTGAGGACCCTTCTATAGTGAGGTAACTAATTACTGTATTGACTAAGTATTAGAGAGGCGTTAAGATATTGATGTACACAGAAGCAGATAGTTCTGTGTCAAAGTAAATAAGTACAATAACGGAAATAAATCATACTTGTAGCAATATCATTTAGTATGTCTACGTTTAGAATAGTATCCGCGAATTTAAATATAGCAAACGCTAATAAGGTGTTGTTTGAAGATTGATTAGCATTTCAAACTCTATCAGCAAAGCGAAAATAAATTTTATATATATTCTTCTTCACCTCTCACCATAAGCCATATACTACAAGTTTTCAATTTGTCTGTGTACATTTTTGTTGGGTTGTTTCCTAATTTTATGGTAACATAATTATATAACTTTTTTAGGAAATGTCCTCTACTTACATAGAAACGTTTAAATTACAAGATTGATTTTATACGTGTACATCCATTGTCGAAAGCATGCAAAATTGTAAATCTAAAGGCGTTGAATGACACCACGTTCTACTAAAAATTGCTTAATTAAAAATAATTGTGTTGAATTACGAGAATCCATTAAACCGCAATTTTTTATTTTTAATGTTTTGAGAATGGCTGACCCTGAAGAATCCGCGTTATCTTTTCATACCAGTACTACAAACATTTACATAACAGATTTATTTGTTAACAGAACAGAGATACACTCACGCATAATTTACTGAAACACCACGCAGCATTCTTACGAAGCATATTATCAGTATGAGTTGACAATAGAAGCAGGTCAATGCGTAATAAATATTAATAATAATAACAATAAAGCCAAGATGCATATTAAACTAGAGGTCCTTATTTATAAAACAATACTACAAGTTTGGAGTTATTTGTGTACTAAATTAACATAGAATGAATTCAAGAAATTACCTTCATTTCTTGTAATATAATAATTTATTTTATTGTTCTAGTTAAAAATATGGTTAATCGAATATTTGATTTACTTTAATAGCAGCTTAATGGTTTCCCAACAATTAACCGGAATACGTTAGCATGCCCTAATGGTGTTGCCAAAAGGCTATTTCCGTAGATTTCTTCACTCCAATTTTTAAGGAAGATGTCATTACAAATTTACCGAAATTCAACAATTTATATGCTTCCCAAAACAATTAACTTAAATTTACCCAGATGCAAACTACTTGTGTTTGGAAGGCTCTTACTATCTGGTTGTGGCAAATATCTTAACAAACTGTAACGAATTCTGCGTCTATTTGTATGAAACCTTATTTACCTACTTAGAATGCATTAATAATTGAAGAATCCTATAAATTTTCGAGTTATTATTTCCGTCACTGTGGGCAGCACGAACTGTATTTCCGGAATGAAAAGGAAGGGGGGGATTTTTGGCAACGATTTCCGTATTCTGTTTTTCGAATGGTGGTTCTAACGAGTGCATGTGCGTGTGATATAATTAAGTCATATACGACTTGGAAAGTAATTTTCCGATCGAAGTTCACTACTCAAGCGAGGGAGTTAGTTTTCCATGATAAGGAAAAAACGCTCCAGGGAATTTAAATTTCCAATTTGAAGGTGCTCCGTTCGAGACAACTATTTTTTTCAGCCAGATACCATCTACTGGTAAGTCCTATTAGAAAAAAGTAACAGTCTCCTCTTAAACCTCTAGACCTTATTTCTAATTTCAAACGAATTAATTAGGCAAATCCGTGCGGCTGGGAAAATACGATATTAAGATTTAGACGCAGTAGAAAATTCTACATTCACCAAACTGGCCGTTAGATAAGCTGACCAGTGCGAAGTTACCATGAGAAGTTTAACAAATTAAGACACGCTCGCCTGGGTCCTTGTATGTGTTGGCCGTGATAGCCGCTATCTCACAGATAAAAGGGAAGTGACTTTGAATTTTGTTGTTGTCCATTGTTGAAATTTTTCGTATTGACTGTAATTGTATTTAATTAGTATTGATCATTATTTGGGTTTTATTCAAATTGTGAGAATAGCCTGGGGGTTTATTTAAATATTAAGTAATATTGTATTCAGTTAATTTTATGTGGAATCAATTTTACGTACACAATATATATATATATATATATATATATCTGTTTTTGTTACAAGCTGAGATCCGAATAAATTTAGGACAACCCGAGATCCGCCATAAGGAAAAGGGGTATTTGAGTATATTTCTTATTAATGGCTTTATAATTAACAACTCAAACCCTACCCCTTTAGAGGGGAAACAATTTTGCGATTTTAATGTACGTGATAAATAAACAACGACGCGAGATCCGTAACAGAATAGGTAAAGTCGAGATCCATGTTTGTATAGTGCGACATATGTAACTAAACATGAGATCCGCCTGCGTTGCCTAATTTTTACGTTAACCTTGGGCTTACAGCTGCTTTAAGTGTTATCTTGTTTACACA
Source organism: Limonius californicus (assembly GCA_014611495.1). NCBI lineage: Eukaryota > Metazoa > Arthropoda > Insecta > Coleoptera > Elateridae > Limonius > Limonius californicus. The sequence goes on from JABXWE010003648.1 coordinate 45,350, forward strand.
TATTACTGCCGGCCACTACTGATTTGTGCAGCGTGTGCAAGTTCTGGTAAAACAGAGCGAACATGTTTTATCTTAAATCTTACTTATTTTAAACAAGGTTTTACTATCAGTTTTTATAAATACATTTTGTTGATTGAGTGTTTGTAATGTTACATCAGCATTTCTTTGAGTTCATACTGTCCACCAGGATACAGATACTATGGATTTTCGTAGTATATTAACTATGCAGACATTTTCTGCTTTTATGAACAATACTATTTTGCTTCAAGTGTCGAAAAAATTATTGTATTAATAAAAGGATCGTAAAAGAAAACATGATTGACCTTTTACGGAAACGTAAATTTTTCAATTTTATATGATGGAAAAATAATTAGACCTGCACAGAGACCCATTTCTACAACTGAAAATCAGACTTTATCGACATATTATTAGGTACTTGCCTTTTTTTCGTACAATTTTTATGTTTTGCCGTAAAAACAACACAACAAGATGACTCTATCATTCAAAAAGTTATGTAAGAAGCTAAATTTTGGAAATATTGCACAGCTAATATATTACAACTGCATATCTGACGATTCTATAATTTTCAGTTAATTGTAATATACAGGGTGCATAAAAAGTAAGGAACCGCGATGCTACATCCTTAAGTAATAATTTTACGTAAGAAAGTTTCTAACAAAAGTTTCCTATCAAGTTATTTGAGACAATTTGGCGTTTTTAATTTTTTTTTCTGTTGTTATATGTTTTAGCTATGACGTCGACTTTTTTTTTTAAATGGCAACATGTACTTTTTATGGCATGACCAGTTAGTGCTTTTTATTCTCTATACAGCCATGTAAAAATGTCATACATTTGCGTAATAAACTTTTCAAGAACAATCACGATAAACATTTATTTTTGTCACTGGCAACATTTTCCATCAGGGACACTTATTGCAAGATAAACATAAGACAATAGTAAGCAATTGTTGGAAACTGTTTAAAATTGAACAAATGCAAATCTGTAATATCAATTCGGTGACATTTAGCATTAATAAGTGATTAAAATTTAGTCTGTCCTGTGTTAAATACGAATTTCTAATCATGGTACGTTTAACAGAAACTGAACGCATCGAAATTTTGATGATGATCGGGCACGGTGATAAAAAGAGAACTCACGGCGATGTGTGCGCTTTATTTAATACTGTAGATCCAAATCGTGAAAAATTAATAGAAAATTTAGAGAAACGGGCCACGTCAAAGTTTTTGATAAAACTGGCCGTCCAAAAATAGCAACAGACGATAAAATGTTGGACATTGTGCTTCAGTTTCCGAAAATCTTCATATTTCAACTCGACAATTAGCCCTGGATAATAATGTTAGTCAAGGAACTGTACTGAATATTTTACATACAGAAAAATTTCATCCGTATGAGGTGAAACTTGTTCAAGAATTATCAGAAGATGATTTTGATCGGATAATTCAATTTTGTGAAGAAATGATGGACAGGTGCCATAACGACCAACAGTTTGTGAATTCTATTATCTTCTAACCCGCATTGGATGGAAGAATTATACACACAGTATCTACAAAAAGTAAACGTGTGGGCGGGAATTATAGGAGACAGAATTCTTGGTCCTTTTTTCTTTGATGGCACATTAAATGCTGATCGGTATTTGGATTGTTTGAGGTTTGAAATTGTTCCCGCGTTAGCTGTTTTATTTCCAAATGCAGAAAATTCGGACACGCCGAACGATAGAATTTGGTTGCAACAGCATGGTGCTCCACCTCATTATGGCATACATCTTCGTCAATATTTAGATGGAATGATTACAAATCGGTGGATAGGAAGAAGAGGACATATTGAGTCGCCAGCTTGATCTCCGGATCTAAACCCGCTTGACTTCTTTTTATGGGGCCATCTTAAAAGTACACTGTATACAAACAGACCCGACGATTTGGAAAATCTAAACATTCGTATCCGCGAGCATGTACGAGCAATATGACTACTGCTACAGTTCAAAATGCAATTCGAGGATTTTCTGATCGTATTGCCCACTGTCAGACAGTGTATGGCGAACAGTTTGAACATTTGCTTTCTTTAATTGATGTTAAATATGATTTGAAACTAGTTTACTAATTGGTGGACCTGCTATTGTCTTTTGTTTATTTTGCAATAAGTGTACCTGATGAAAAATGTTGGCAGTGATAAAAATAAATATTTATCGTGATTGTTCTTGAAATTTTTATTATGTAAATGTATGAAATTTTTACATGGCTGTATAGAGAATAAAAAGCACTAACTTGTCATACCATAACAAGTTTAGGTTGCCATTAAAAAAAATGTAGATGACGTCATAGCTAAAACATATGACAATCGAAAAAAAATGAAAAACACCAAATTGTGCCAAATAACGATAGGAATCTTTTGTTAGGAACTTTTTTTCGTAAAGTTATTATTTAAGACTGTAGCATCGATGTTCCTTACTTTTTATTCATCCTGTATACACTTGCACATCATTCAGGTAAAATTTATATAGTATTGAAATGATATCTTTTTCTAGGTAGACCATTTTCGAAACATTCGCATTATCTTTGTTTTATAAATACATTGGTACAAGCTTTTGGTTCTGTTTACTTCAATACCATATTTGTTTTACTTTCTTTTGAAATTAATAAAGTATAATAACCAAAAATCGATTTACGTATTAGTAGCCTTTAGTTTATATAATTTACGGTTATTAGTTACTAATTAATTATTGATTTATCCATAAAATCCTGACTACTTTCTAAAATAGTCATAGTAAAG